>JABZEU010000341.1:0-11146 GCA_014635995.1 Sarcophaga peregrina
GGAGAAAAAAATTTCCTATAGAAATATATTGTCGTTTGATTTCCTACAGAAAATTATTGCGTCGATAGATTTACTATAGAAAATTATGTTTTCGATAGATTTCCTATAGAAAATGATGTTGCCGATAGATTTACTACAAGAAATTGTATTGTCGCTAGATTTCTAGAAAAGTTCGAGAAAATGATTTGGTCGTAGATGTATGAAGAAAAATTTCCTACAGAAAACTATATTGTAGTTTGATTTCATACAGAAAATTATTTCGTCGATGATTTACTATAGAAAATTATGTGTCGATAGATTCCTATAGAAAATGATGTTGCTATATATTTCCTACAGCAAATATGTGGAGTTAGATTTCTAAAAAGTTCCAGAAAATGATTTTGTCACTAGATCTATGAAAAATAAATTTCTTATAGAAAAATATGCTGTCGTATTCTACAGAAAATTATTCGTCGATAGATTTACTATAGAAAATTATGTTGTCGATAGATTTCCTATAGAAAATAATGTTGCCGATAGATTCCTACAGCAAATTGTAAGTCGCTAGAATTTCCAGAAAAGTTGAGAAAAGTTTTTTTCGTTGGATGTATGAAAAAAAAAGAAAAATTTCCTTTAGAAAAATATATTGTCGTTTGATTTCCTAGAGAAAATTATTTCACGATAGATTTACTATTGAAAATTATGTTTTCGATAGATTTCCTATAGAAAATGATGTTGCCGCTAGATTTACTACAATAATTGTGTTTGTAGTTAGATTCGGGAAAGGCTGAGAAAATGATTTGGTCGCGTGGTGTATGAAGAAAAAAATTTCCTTTAGAAAAATATATTGTCGTTTGATTTCTTACAGAAAATTATTTCGTTGACAGATTTACTATTGAAAATATGTTTTCGATAGATTTCCTATAGAAAATGATGTTGCCGCTAGATTTACTACAATAAATTGTGTTGTGTTTTTTTTCGAAAAATGATATGGTCGCATGGTGTATGAAGAAAAACATTTCCTTTAGAAAAATATATTGTCGTTTGATTTCCTAGAGAAAATTAGTTCGTCGATAGATTTACTATAGAAAATTTTTGTTGACGATAGTTTTCCTATAGAAAATGATGTTGCCGATAGATTTCCTACAGCAATTTATGTTGTACCTAGATTTCTAGAAAAGTTCCAGAAAATGATTTCGTCACTAGATCTATGAAAAAAAAAATTTTATAGAAAAATTGCCGTCGTATGATTTCTACAGAAAATTATTTCGTCGATAGATTTACTTAGAAAATTATTTCCTCGATAGATTTACTATAGAAAATTACGATGTCAATAGATTTTCTATAGAAAATGAAGTTGCCGATAGATTTCCCACAGCAAATTATTTTGTCGGTAGTTTTCTAGAAAAGTTGATTTTGTCGCTAGATGTATGGAGAAAAAAATTTCCTATAGCAAAATATATTGTCGTTTGATTTCCTACAGAAAATTATTGCGTCGATAAATTTAGTATAGAAAATTATGTTTTCGATAGATTTCCTATAGAAAATGATGTTGCAGATAGATTTACTACAATAAATTGTATTGTCGCTAGATTTCTAGAAAAGTTCGAGAAAATGATTCGGTCGCTAGATGTATGAAGAAAAAATTTCCTATAGAAAACTATATTGTAGTTTGATTTCATACAGAAAATTATTTCATCGATAGATTTACTATAGAAAATTATGTTGTCGATAGATTTCCTATAGAAAATGATGTTGCCTATATATTTCCTACAGCAAATTATGTTGTAGTTAGATTTCTAGAAAAGTTCAAGAAAATGATTTTGTCACTAGATCTATGAAAAAAAATTCTTATCGAAAAATATGCCGTCATATGATTTCCTACAGAAAATTATTTCGTCGATAGATTTACTATAGAAATTTATTTCCTCGATAGATTTACCATAGAAAATTACGATGTCAATAGATTTTCTACAGAAAATGATGTTGCCGATAGATTTCCACAGCAAATTATTTTGTCGGTAGATTTTTAGAAAAATGATTTGTCGCTAGATGTATGGAGAAAAAATTTTCTACAGAAAAATATATTGTCGTTGGTTTCCTACAGAAAATTATTTCATAGATAGGTTTACTATAGAAAATTACGTCGACGATATATTTCCGACAGAAAAATTGCCGATAGATTTCCTACTGCTAATTGTGATGTCGCTAGATTTTCAGAAAAGTTTGAGAAAATGATTTTTCGTTAGATTATAAGAAAAAATTTCCTACAGCAAAATATATTGTCGTTTGATTTCCAACAGAAAATTATTTCGTCGATAGATTTACTATAGAAAATTACGTCGTCGATATATTTCCGACAGAAAATGATGTTGCCGATAGAATTCCTACTGCAAATTGTGATGTCGCTATATTTTAAGAAAAGTTGAGAAATTATTTTTTCGTTAGATGTATGAAGAAAAAATTTCCTGTAGAAAAATTTATTGTCGTTTGGTTTCCTACAGAAAATTATTTCGTCGATAGATTTACTATAGAAAATTACGTCGTCGATATATTTCCGACAGAAAATGATGTTGCCGATAGAATTCCTACTGCTTGGTCGCGTGGTGTATAAAGAAAAAAATTCCTATAGAAAAATATATTGTCATTTGATTTCCTACAGAAAATTACTTCGTCGACAGATTTACTATAGAAAATTAAGCCGCCGATATATTTCCGATAGAAAATGATGTTGCCGATAGATTTCTACTGCAAATTGTGATGTCGCTAGATTTCCAGAATAGTTTGAGAAAATGATTTTTTCGTTAGATGTATGAAGAAAAAATTCCTATAGAAAAATATATTGTCATCTGATTTCCTACAGAAAATTACTTCGTCGACAGATTTACTATAGAAAATTACGTCCTCGCTATATTTCCGACAGAAAATGATGTTGCCGATAGATTTCCTACTGCAAATTGTGATGTCGCTAGATTTCCAGAATAGTTGAGAAAATGATTTTTTCGTTGATTATGAAGAAAAAATTTCCTATAGAAAAATATATTGTCGTTCGATTGCCTACAGAAAATTATTCGTCGATAGATTACTACAGAAAATTATGTTTCGATAGATTTCCTATAGAAAATGATGTTGCCGACAGAGTTACTACAATAAATTGTGTTTTCGCTAGATTCTAGAAACGTTCGAGAAAATGATTCGGTTGCGTGGTGTATAAGAAAAAATTTCCTATAGAAAAATATATTGTCGTTTGATTTCCTACAGAAAATTATTTCGTCGACGATTTACTATAGAAAATTAAGTCGTCGATATATTCCGATAGAAAATGATGTTGCGATAGATTTCCTACTGCAAATTGTGAGTCGCTAGATTTCCAGAATAGTATGAGAAAATGATTTTTTCGTTAGATGTATGAAGAAAAAAATTTTCTATAGAAAATTATATTGTCGTCTGAATTCCTACAGAAAATTATTTGATAGATTTACTATAGAAAATTATGTTGTCGAGATATTTCCTATAGAAAATGATGTTGCTGATAGATTTCCTACTGCAAATTGTGAAATCGCTAGATTTCCAAAAGTTTGATAAAATGATTTTTTCGTTAGATGTATGAAGAAAAAAATTCCTATAGAAAAATATTTTGTCATTTGATTTCCTACAGAAAATTACTTCGTCGACAGATTTACTATAGAAAATTACGTCCTCGATATATTTCCGACAGAAAATGATGTTGCCGATAGATTTCCTACTGCAAATTGTGGTGTTGCTGATTTCCAGAATAGTTTCAGAAAATGATTTTTTCGTTAGAAAAAAAAAATTTCCTATAGATAATTATATTGTCTTTTGATTTTCTTCAGAAATTATTTTGTCGATAGATTCCTGTAGAAAATGATGTTGTTGATAGATTTCTAGAAAGTTCGAGAAATGATTTTTGTCGCTAGTTGTAAGAAGAAAAATTTTTCAATAGAAAATTATGTTGTCGTTAGATTTCATACAGAAAATTATATTGCCAATACATAAAATTTTGTTGTCGTTAGATTTCCTACTGAAAATTATTTCGTCGATAGATTTCCGATACAAAATTATGTTTTCGATAGATTTCCTATAGAAAATGATGTTTCCTATAGATTTACTACAATAAATTGTGTTGTCGCTAGATTTCTAGAAAGTTCGAGAAATGATTTGGCCGGTTGGTGTATGAAGACAAAAAATTCCTATAGAAAAATATATTGTCATTTGATTTCCCACAGAAAATTACTTCGTCAACAGATTTACCATAGAAAATTACCTCGTCTATATATTTCCGTTCAGAAAAATACTTCGTGGACAGATTTACTACAGAAAATTACGTCCTCGATATATTTCCGATAGAAAATGATGTTGCCGATAGATTTCCTACTGCAAATTGTGATGTTGCTGATTTCCAGAATAGTTTGAGAAAATGATTTTTTTGTTAGAAAAAAAATTTCCTATAGATAATTATATTGTCTTTTGATTTTCTTCAGAAAATTATTTTGTCGATAGATTTCCAATTACTGCAAATTGTGATGTCGCTGATTTTCAGAATAGTTTGAGAAAATGATGTTTTCGATAGATTTCCTATAGAAACTGATGTTGCTGATAAATTTCCAACAGCAAATTATGTTGTCGCTAGATTTGTACAAAAGGTCGTGAAAATGATTTTGTCGCTAGTTGTAAGAAGAAAAAATTTTCTATAGAAAATTATGTTGTCGTTAGATTTCATACAGAAAATTATATTGCCAATAGTTTTACTATATAAAATTTTGTTGTCGATAGATTTCCTACAGAAAATTATTTCGTGGATAGATTTACTATAGAATATTATGTTGTTGGTAGATTTCCTGTAGAAAATGATGTTGCCGATAGAGTTACTACAATAAATTGTGTTGTCGCTAGATTTCTAGAAAAGTTCGAGAAAATGATTCGGTCGCGTGGTGTATAAAGAAAAAAATTCCTATAGAAAAATATATTGTCATTTGATTTCCTACAGAAAATTACTTCGTCGACAGATTTACTATAGAAAATTAAGTCGCCGATATATTTCCGATAGAAAATGATGTTGCCGATAGATTTCCTACTGCAAATTGTGATGTCGCTAGATTTCCAGAATAGTATGAGAAAATGATTTTTTCGTTAGATGTATGAAGAAAAAATTTCCTATAGAAAAATATATTGTCGTCTGAATTCCTACAGAAAATTATTTGATAGATTTACTATTGAAAATTATGTTGTCGAGATATTTCCTATAGAAAATGATGTTGCTGATAGATTTCCTACTGCAAATTGTGAAATCGCTAGATTTCCAGAAAAGTTTGATAAAATGATATTTTCGTTAGATGTATGAAGAAAAAATTTCTATAGAAAAATATATTGTCATTTGATTTCCTACAGAAAATTACTTCGTCGACAGATTTACTATAGAAAATTACGTCCTCGATATATTTCCGACAGAAAATGATGTTGCCGATAGATTTCCTACTGCAAATTATGGTGTTGCTGATTTCCAGAATAGTTTGAGAAAATGATTTTTTCGTTAGAAAAAAAATTTCCTATAGATAATTATATTGTCTTTTGATTTTCTTCAGAAAATTATTTTGTCGATAGATTTCCTGTAGAGAATGATGTTGTTGATAGATTTCTAGAAAAGTTCGAGAAAATGATTTTGTCGCTAAATGTATGTAGAAAAAAATTTCCTATAGAAAATTATATTGTGGTTTGGTTTCCTACAGAAAATTATTGCGTCGATAGATTTACTATAGAAAATTATGTTGTCGATAGATTTCCTATAGAAAATGATGTTGCCTATATATTTCCTACAGCAAATTATGTTGGAGTTAGATTTCTAGAAAAGTTCCAGAAAATGATTTTGTCACTAGATCTATGAAAAAAAAATTTCTTATAGAAAAATATGCTGTCGTATCCTACAGAAAATTATTTCGTCGATAGATTTACTATAGAAAATTATGTTGTCGATAGATTTCCTATAGAAAATGATGTTGCCGATAGATTTCCTACAGCAAATTGTAAAGTCGCTAGATTTCCAGAAAAGTTTGAGAAAATGTTTTTTTCGTTAGATGTATGAAGAAAAAATTTCCTTTAGAAAAATATATTGTCGTTTGATTTCCTAGAGAAAATTATTTCGACGATAGATTTACTATTGAAAATTATGTTTTCGATAGATTTCCTATAGAAAATGATGTTGCCGCTAGATTTACTACAATAAATTGTGTTGTAGTTAGATTTCTGGAAAGGCTCGAGAAAATGATTTGGTCGCGTGGTGTATGAAGAAAAAAATTTCCTTTAGAAAAATATATTGTCGTTTGATTTCTTACAGAAAATTATTTCGTTGACAGATTTACTATTGAAAATTATGTTTTCGATAGATTTCCTATAGAAAATGATGTTGCCGCTAGATTTACTACAATAAATTGTGTTGTGTTCGAGAAAATGATATGGTCGCATGGTGTATGAAGAAAAACATTTCCTTAGAAAAATATATTGTCGTTTGATTTCCTAGAGAAAATTATTTCGTCGATAGATTTACTATAGAAAATTTTGTTGACGATAGTTTTTCCTATAGAAAATGATGTTGCCGATAGATTTCCTACACCAATTTATGTTGTAGCTAGATTTCTAGAAAAGTTCCAGAAAATGATTTCGTCACTAGATCTATGAAAAAAAAAATTTCTTATAGAAAAATATGCCGTCGTATCATTTCCTACAGAAAATTATTTCGTCGATAGATTTACTTTAGAAAATTATTTCCTCGATAGATTTACTATAGAAAATTACGATGTCAATAGATTTTCTATAGAAAATGAAGTTGCCGATAGATTTCCCACAGCAAATTATTTTGTCGGTAGTTTTCTAGAAAAGTTGATTTTGTCGCTAGATGTATGGAGAAAAAATTTCCTATAGCAAAATATATTGTCGTTTGATTTCCTACAGAAAATTATTGCGTCGATAAATTTAGTATAGAAAATTATGTTTTCGATAGATTTCCTATAGAAAATGATGTTGCAGATAGATTTACTACAATAAATTGTATTGTCGCTAGATTTCTAGAAAAGTTCGAGAAAATGATTCGGTCGCTAGATGTATGAAGAAAAAATTTCCTATAGAAAACTATATTGTAGTTTGATTTCATACAGAAAATTATTTCATCGATAGATTTACTATAGAAAATTATGTTGTCGATAGATTTCCTATAGAAAATGATGTTGCCTATATATTTCCTACAGCAAATTATGTTGTAGTTAGATTTCTAGAAAAGTTCCAGAAAATGATTTTGTCACTAGATCTATGAAAAAAAATTCTTATCGAAAAATATGCCGTCATATGATTTCCTACAGAAAATTATTTCGTCGATAGATTTACTATAGAAATTTATTTCCTCGATAGATTTACCATAGAAAATTACGATGTCAATAGATTTTCTACAGAAAATGATGTTGCCGATAGATTTCCCACAGCAAATTATGTTGTCGGTAGATTTTTAGAAAAATTGATTTTGTCGCTAGATGTATGGAGAAAAAAGTTTTCTACAGAAAAATATATTGTCGTTTGGTTTCCTACAGAAAATTATTTCGTAGATAGATTTACTATAGAAAATTACGTCGACGATATATTTCGGACAGAAAAATTGCCGATAGATTTCCTACTGCTAATTGTGATGTCGCTAGATTTTCAGAAAAGTTTGAGAAAATGATTTTTTCGTTAGATGTATGAAGAAAAAATTTCCTACAGCAAAATATATTGTCGTTTGATTTCCAACAGAAAATTATTTCGTCGATAGATTTACTATAGAAAATTACGTCGTCGATATATTTCCGACAGAAAATGATGTTGCCGATAGAATTCCTACTGCAAATTGTGATGTCGCTAGATTTTAAGAAAAGTTTGAGAAAATTATTTTTTCGTTAGATGTATGAAGAAAAAATTTCCTGTAGAAAAATTTATTGTCGTTTGGTTTCCTACAGAAAATTATTTCGTCGATAGATTTATTATAGAAAATTACGTCGTCGATATATTTCCGACAGAAAATGATGTTGCCGATAGAATTCCTACTGCAAATTGTGATGTCGCTAGATTTTAAGAAAAGTTTGAGAAAATTATTTTTTCGTTAGATGTATGAAGAAAAAATTTCCTATAGCAAAATATATTGTCGTATGATTTCCAACAGAAAATTATTTCGTCGATAGATTTACTATAGGCAATTATGTTTTCAATAGATTTCCTATAGAAAGTGATGTTGCCGATAGATTTAAATTGTGTTGTCGCTAGATTTCTAGAAAAGTTCGAGAAAATAATTTTGTTTTTTTGTATGAAGAAAAAATTTCCTATAGAAATATATATTGTCGTTTGATTTCCTACAGAAAATTATTTCGTCGATAGATTTACTATAGAAAATTATGTTGTCGATAGATTTCCCATAGAAAATGATGTTGCCGATAGATTTCCTACTGCAAATTGTGAAGTCGCTAGATTTCCAGAAAAGTTTGAGAAAATTATTTTTTCGTTAGATGTATGAAGAAAAAATTTCCTATAGCAAAATATATTGTCGTATGATTTCCAACAGAAAATTATTTCGTCGATAGATTTACTATAGAAAATTATGTTTTCAATAGATTTGCTATAGAAAGTGATGTTGCCGATAGATTTAAATTGTGTTGTCGCTAGATTTCTAGAAAAGTTCGAGAAAATAATTTTGTTTTTTTGTATGAAGAACAAATTTCCTATAGAAAAATATATTGTCGTTTGATTTCCTACAGAAAATTATTTCGACGATAGATTTGCTATTGAAAATTATGTTTTCGATAGATTTCCTATAGAAAATGATGTTGCCGCTAGATTTACTACGATAAATTGTGTTGTAGTTAGATTTCTAGAAAGGCTCGAGAAAATGATTTGGTCGCGTGGTGTATGAAGAAAAAAATTTCCTTTATAAAATATATTGTCGTTTGATTTCTTACAGAAAATTATTTCGTCGATAGATTTACTATTGAAAATTATGTTTTCGATAGATTTCCGATAGAAAATGATGTTGCCGCTATATTTACTACAATAAATTGTGTTGTCGATAGATTAGAAATCTATCTATCTATCTAGAAGAAAGGTTCGAGAAAATGATATGGTCGCGTGGTGTATGAAGAAAAACATTTCCTTTAGAAAAATATATTGTCGTTTGATTTCCTAGAGAAAATTATTTCGTCGATAGATTTACTATAGAAAATTTTGTTTACAATAGTTTTCCTATAGAAAATGATGTTGCCGATAGATTTCCTACGGCAAATTATGGTGTAGCTAGATTTCTAGAAAAGTTCCAAAAAATGATTTTGTCACTAGATCTATGAAAAAAAAAAATTTCTTATAGAAAAATATGCCGTCGTATGATTTCCTACAGAAAATTATTTCGTCGATAGATTTCCTATAGAAAATGATGTTGCAGATAGATTTACTACAATAAATTGTATTGTCGCTAGATTTCTAGAAAAGTTCGAGAAAATGATTCGGTCGCTAGATGTATGAAGAAAAAATTTCCTATAGAAAACTATATTGTAGTTTGATTTCATACGGAACAATTAATTTCGTCGATAGATTTACTTTAGAAAATTATTTCCTCGATAGATTTACTATAGAAAATTACGATGTCAATAGATTTTCTATAGAAAATGATGTTGCCGATAGATTTCCCACAGCAAATTATGTTGTCGGTATTTTCTAGAAAAGTTGATTTTGTCGCTAGATGTATGGAGAAAAAAATTTCCTATAGCAAAATATATTGTCGTTTGATTTCCTACAGAAAATTATTGTGTCGATAAATTTACTATAGAAAATTATGTTTCGATAGATTTCCGCATAGAAAATGATGTTGCCTATATATTTCCTACAGCAAATTATGTTGTAGTTAGATTTCTAGAAAAGTTCCAGAAAATGATTTTGTCACTAGATCTATGAAAAAAATTCTTATAGAAAAATATGCCGTCATATGATTTCCTACAGAAAATTATTTCGTCGATAGATTACTATAGAAATTTATTTCCTCGATAGATTTACTATAGAAAATTACGATGTCAATAGATTTCCGACAGAAAAATTTCCGATAGATTTCTACTGCAAATTGTGATGTCGCTAGATTTTAAAAAAAGTTTGAGAAAATTATTTTTTCGTTAGATGTATGAAAAAAAATTTCCGTAGAAAAATTTATTGTCTTTGTTTCCTACAGAAAATTATTTGCGTTCGATGATTTATTATAGAAACTTACGTCGTCGATATATTTCCGATAGAAAATGATGTTGCCGATAGAATTCCTACTGCAAATTGTGATGTCGCTAGATTTTAAGATAAGTTTGAGAAAATGATTTTTCGTTAGATGTAGAAGAAAAATTTCCTATAGAAAATATATTGTCGTTGAATTTCCAACAGAAAATTATTTCGTCGATAGATTTACTATAGACAATTATGTTTTCAATAGATTTCCTAGAAAGTGATGTTGCCGATAATTTAAATTGTGTTTCGCTAGATTTCTAGAAAAGTTCCCCCCCCCGAGACAATAATTGTGTTGTTGTTGTATGAATAAAAAATTTCCTATAGAAATATATTATTGTCCGTTTGATTTCCTACAGAAAATTATTCGTCGATAGATTTACTATAGAAAATTATGTTGTCGATAGATTTCCCACTAGAAAAATGATGTTGCCGATAGATTCCTCCTACTGCAAATTGTGAAGTCGCTAGAATTCCAGAAAAGTTTGAGAAAATTATTTTTCGTTAGATGTATGAAAGAAAAAATTTCCTATAGCAAAATATATTGTCGGTATGATTTCCAACAGAAAATGATTTCGTCGATTAGATTACTATAGAAAATTATGTTTTCGATAGATTTCCTATAGAAAATGATGTTGCCGATAGATTAATTGTTGTTGTCGCTAGATTTCCAGAAAAGTTCGAGAAAATAATTTTTTTTTTGTATGAAGAACAAATTTCCTATAGAAACATATATTGTCGTTTATTTCCTACACAGAAAATTATTCGACGATAGATTTACTATTGAAAATTATGTTTTCGATAGATTTCCTATAGAAAATGATGTTTCCGATAGATTTCCTACAGCAAATTATGTTGTAGTTAGATTTCTAGAAAAGTTCGA
>JABZEU010000342.1:0-11063 GCA_014635995.1 Sarcophaga peregrina
AGTGCACACGAAAAAATATGGGCCTACTTTAAGCTTATAACTTTTATCATAAATGAAAAAAAATAATACCGTTACATTGTTTTTATCTATGAAAGTGAAACCTACAGTTTAAAGTCGACTCTGAACGGCAGGTTTAAAAAACTTTTCAAGACATTTTCTTACGATATTTTTTGCCAGACAACTGCTTAAAGGAAGCTGCCTAGAATATTTTTTTTTTCGTATTTCGAGACGACTAAGCAAGAGTTGAAGAGTTCTTCTTAGAAGCCAATTCATACCTACTATCTACAGCGTGGCTGATATGTATTGCAACCAACTTCAGGTTGTTATCATTTGTAAACCACTCGTCTCACAGCTGACAGATTTATTCCAGTGACAGTTCATTTTATTATTTACAAGCTTACAAAAGCATTTTCATCTATTGCATTCAAAAAAAAAAAGTTATTCGTGATGGAATTCAAGCGTGATAGTGTGATTGCTTTATATTTGGCTGGAAAACCGCAGGTGGCTATCGTTAGAAACCTCGAGCAGTTAAATGTGAATAAATCTTTTGTTTCTCGTGCCATTGCACGTTATCGTGATACTGGCAGTGTTGCATCGCGTCCAAAAAGTGGACGAAAAAAACGCTAACATACCAGAAATGATCCGAAAGTGAAAGCCAGATTTGATCGAAATCCACGCCGCAGTGGTAGAAAAATTGCTCGTGAGCTGAACATATCGCGAGAAACGGATGCAATACATATTGTTTTTCCTTAATAGTTTTTAAGGACCTTAAGTTAATTAACTTATAATTTAAAATAGGACACTTAAAACAATGATCGCGAAGACCAAACTTGTCAAAATAAAAAGACCGATCGAGTTCGATTATATTCTTCAACTGATTTATTCACTTTCTTTTCTTACTTAATTTTAACATATGTTTACTTAATTCTAACAGTTGCCTACCTATTTATCTTATTCTATATATTCAATAACCTTATTCTATGTATTCATAAACCTTAAATTTACTTAATATTAGGGTGGTACTAATTCATGTTTATATAATTTTAATGTAGATATATAAATATGTATATATAATATATAAGTATATATAATAATATATAATATATAAGTAATATATAATATATAAGTATATATAATATATAAGTATATATAAACCAAATACATAGAATGAATGTATGAAGCAATTATGGCGCAACATTCCGGCCCCATTGAAGGACTGGGCGTCTTCAATCAAATCGAGTGGAGCCAGTATGTAGATTGGGTGCAGCGAACGCAGACCATCTTCTATCAGCAGATGAGCTGGAGTTAGTGCTTCTCCGTCGTGGGGGTCTGGAGACAGCGGTGCGATGGGACATGTGTTCAGCACCGCCTCTACTTCTGCGAGCATCGTTTCCATTTCCTGTTGAGTGAGCGCCAAGTTGCTCACGGCTCGTAGAAGTAGGAATTTTGCTTGCCTCAAAGTGCCTTCACACAGTCCTCCGAAGTATGCCGCCCGAGGTGGAATGTAGCTGAACCTCACCCTGGACGACGCTGAGTATAACTCGATGGCCTGTCGACTCCTGTTGAACGCTTGTTGAAGCTTCATGAGGACTCGGTTAGCTCTGACGCAGTTCGTCGCATTGGCACAATACAGCTCTATGGGAAAACCTCTTCTTGCAGCAAACCTTTTAAACGATAAAATAAAGGGATTAGTGGATGAATTAGACACTAACTCTAAATGTGCCGCCTTAGATTTGAAACACACGAAGGCATTTTGCTTCGGTAATAAAAGTGGGAATTTTGCAACATTCGGCAAATTTGCACTAAACAGTCTCCCACCTACCCTTAAAAGTGACAATGTATGATAGAACTGAGTAAATCCACATATATTCGAAGGTAGGATCAGAGATTTCTGCAATTTAGAAATCTCCTCAGAAAAATTAGATTTCTGGATAGCCAAAGAGAGAAATTGTCCTTTGGTAGTTATAAATGAAGATCCTAATAATTTAGGAGAAGACTTAAAAGGTAAAGAAACCCCAAATCTTCCCGGCGCAATACATTGAACTATAGTCTTGGACTCGTTCTCGCATTCTTTATGATCTTCGTCTTCGACCGAAGTATTTATATGAAATACTTTAGTGTTACAAAAGTCCTTTGAATAATTGTATCTTCCACTAACAATCCAACCAAGGAGAAGTTTTTTGAAGGACTGGGAAGACTCGGGCCCAATTTGATTTGGCCAGCACATAATAATTCGAAGAAAGGACCTGCGCCAATTAACAAATCGATTCCTTGCGGCTCATAGAAGTAAGGGTCAGCTAATTCCACGTTTGGCGGGATATTCAAACTAGCTATGTTGACCCTACGAGCAGGTTGCAAGTTCGTTATTGAATTTAATACCCAAAACTTTGAAGCAAATTGGGTAGAGTTGACACTCGAAGTAACCGTTAAATTGACGCGAGATTTGGATACTGAATTTGTTTCATCGATGCCATTCAAATTTAATCTGCCTCCTTCTTTTTTCAAACGTAGCTAGTTCCTCGGTTATCAAATTAGGTTGAGAACGTAGTAGTTGCGCTAGTTCCTCGGTTATCAAATTAGGTTGAGAACCGGAATCTAAAAGAGCTCTGGCTGGTATAAGTTGACCAGAACTACTTCTTACTCTTACCACAGCCGTCGCTAGAATTATGCGTTCATCTGACGCCGAAAAGTTAACAGAAGCGAAAGAAGTCGAAGGTCGTTCAGAGTAGTTTATGGGTGAATTATCAGAACTTGTATTGTATCGGTGAAGTAATGTGTTATGTGAACCATTACATATCCGACACTTAGAGGATGGACACCTGGCAACTGTATGTCCCTTTTTCAGACAGTTTATACATGCTGGCACGGATTTTATAAAATCGAATCGTTCGGCTATTGGCTCAGCAGCGAAAGAAGGGCAATAGTTGATTATATGTTGCGTCGATTCACAAAATAGGCAACTATCAGCAGATTGTCTTGATTGGATATAAGTTAATGATGTTCGACTGGTTCTAAAATTGAAATGTTCATTCTTAGGTTTATTAACCCTCGACCTTGAACTAGAAGATTCGTCAGCAGAAATATGCTGGTACCGTCTATTCAAGGCGGCTTCGCAATCTGACCACAATGGGAGCTTCTCGCAATCAAGCTGTTCTTCCCATTTTGATTTGGTGATCGGATCCACTTTCGACATCACTAAATGTATTAGAATTGCATTTGTTATTCTCTTGTCATCACCAATTGATAACAGCGAATCGTATATGGCAGAAACAGTATCGATCATGCTTCGCAAAGCAACAGCAGAAGATTTTGTGATTTGTGGCAAATCAAAAAGTTTTCTTATATTATCAAAGAATATAAGACATTCATTGTCATAAACCTTCTTCAGACGTGCTATTGCTTTGGGGTAATTCTTCTCGGTGATCTGAAAGGCCTTCACTGTACCCAAGGCCGATTCGGACAAGCATGATATTAAATAGTTGAATTTCTCGATATCTGTCAACGTTGGATCATTGTGGACCAGGTTCTCAAATAAGCTCATGAAATTCTTATAATCAGAATATTTTCCACTAAATTTAGGGAGCTTCATATTTGGGAGTCTTGACTGGTGCGCTTGTGTGCTGAATGAAGTTTCAAGCACGTTCGATGGCCTATACTTGGCCAGCAGACTCATAAATAAACCTTTCGTGGTTACACAAAGATCCTCAAGCTCGGCTCTATCGTCATTGACGGGATCTAAATTATCCACTTCTGACTGAAGCTTCATTGCTTGGTCAATATATGTCTTTAAAATTTCCAATCGACATTCGAGTTCCATTGGATTAAAAGAAATAGTCCTATCTACAATGGACTGTCGCATTCTGTCGATGTTCTTAATGACCTTCGCTTTTTTAGCGAGTAATTTCTCCAAGTTTTCCACTCGGGAAGGAGAATCTTGGCGTTTAGAGCCCCTGGTAGTCATTGTGATTTTTCAATTTGTGTAGAAATTCCTCAAAACAAGTATAGAAAATTGACCAAAGTAAATTATTGGTCGAATTATATTTGAATCTATTAATATTCACTTGTTTTGGAGAATAGAATTTAATTAATATCCCTCGGATACGCAATATCCAAAATTTCCGATTCACAAGTGGCGTTAATTGAGACAAGAAAAAGTTACTTGATCTCAGAAAATAAAATATAATTGCTTTATATAAATTATTTTATTACATTTCACAATTATGTTTTTATTATATTTTTATACAATTATTTTATTACATTTCACAATTATGTTTTTATTATATTTTTATACTCTCTTTTTCATTTTTACAAATTACTTTTTTTGAAATTAATTATTCACCGAACTATGGTCAGTTCTTGTTGAAGCCTTCTTTCTAGTAATCTAAATCTTAATTCTATTTACCCTTTAACCATGATCATTTGTTTGCAGTAGCAGAATTTAACAGTAATTTACAACATAAAAGAAAGAATTCAAAAAAAACCAAATTTAAAAATAACTATTGAATGTCAAAGAATACCAACAACATAAATGTAAGATCATTTGAAAGTCATCAGTTGGAATGACTTTAATGACTTTGAAATATGCTGTTGGTATTATTTATATTGTGTTCTTACTTTCGATTGAAATTAAAAAATCGAAAGAAGAAAAGTAACTGTAACAAACAAATGATCATAGGGAAAAAATATTAATCTTATTCTTAAACTTAATTATCATTATCATTATCTTTATTATTATTACAATTATTATTATTATATCCTAATTAACAATTACCTACTATGTAGGCTCATCCGTAATTTACTTTATTATTATCTACCTACTATGTAGGCTTATTATAATATTAATTTTAACATAATTCTTAGAACTAAAAACTTAAATATAATAAATTAAGAAATATAAAATATGTGGTATATTAACTACTCCCACCTTTAAGATTCAGACGTCCACGTCTGTATGGTTTTTATAAATAAAACAATATGAGTGAAAAGAGAGAAAAAAAAATCCTTTTTCCGGATTTACAATTCTTTAGTACTTCTTAACCTAAGTAAAGTAAATAAATGATTCTTTCGATAAATATATTATTTCAAATACAAAATTAAACTTAACTATTAAGAGTTCTTGAGGAAATTAAACGAAAAGTGTCAAATATTAAAGTAACTAAGAATAAATAAAAAAAATATTATTGGGTTGTAACAAGAAACTTGATGTTGTCCTTATGAACTACTCTGCCATCAATTTTCACTGTGGTTCCTAAATCTTCCTGGACTATTTTTTCAACATAAGCTTTGCTGAATTTGTTGCCTAAGCGTTTGTTTACCTTAATATAAACCTTATCACCAGTACTGTATCTGTTATCAACCCTGTCCTTGTTATGGTAGTCTAAGTCAAGTTTCTGTTTTGTCATTATCCTGGAACATATTTTTTTCCTCAGGATTTCAGGAATATCTCCAATAACATCTACTGGTCTCATTCCGGTGGTAGAGTGAATAGTCCTGTTGTATTTTGAAGTAGCAAGTAATACAAGGTCTAGTGGATCTGACGAGCTGTTGTCCAATTTGAGGACACCTTGCAATTTCTGTTAACGTGCTATGAAATCGCTCAATTTGGCCATTAGATTTACTGTGAAGTGGTGGAATCGTGTAAATATCTGCTCCAAAGTTGTTCTTTATGAGTGTTTTTATCGTTTCCGAAGTGAGTGATTTTTCATTATCGCACACAACGGTTTTAGTGTTTCCAAAAAAATTTAATGCTTCCAGAAGTGCTGGTTTAACATCAACAATAGCTCTCGAATTTATGGGCGTAACAACAGCAAACTTTGAAAATTTGTCTAGGCAAGTTAAAAAAAATTTTTTCTGGGTGTTGTAAATATCCACATGCAATATTTCTCCTATGGTAGTTGGTATCGGGGTTTCAGATATTAAATGTTTACGGGGGTGCCTAGAATATTTCGCCTCTTGACATGTTTTACATGAAGATATTATATGCTTCAAATTTTTTCTTATATCAGGAAAATAGTAATCAAGTATAATTTGTTGAATATTTTCTTTCAAAGATCGATGTGCTCTGTTATGCTCGTTGTGAAGTATTTCCAGTTGGTCATTTACGCTCAAAACATCTGTTACTAATTTTTCGGTATGACGAAATTTTACTGAAGGATAGTTGCTTACCAGAAAATGTTGAATTTGCCCTAGGATATGCAAGTCACAATAAATTGCATTAACAACACATGGATTTACAGCAGTGTGAATTAATTTGATTATATCTTTAGTAGTCTTGTATGCAATGTTATGACGAATATGATTTTTAAAAATAGTTTTCGTTTCCCTTTTCGCATAGTTAGCTGGAGTGAGGATAATTTGATTCCTAAAACAATTAATTGGGTTTACGACACTTATAATGACTTCTGAAGAAGAAATTTCACTAGCGCAGGCTTGCATTGATGTAGAGGATGTTGCATCTGTAGCCAAATTCAAAAATTGTCTGGACAATGCGTCTGCAACGATATTTTCCTTACCGGGTTTATAGAAGTATGTTGGCGAATATTCTTCTATAAACGCTTTCCAGCGCTTAATTTTTGAATTGGGATTTCTGTCAGAAATAGAAAAAGTCAACGGCTGATGATCGGTGATTATGTTTAAATTCTTTACCCCGTAAAGATAATGCCTTAAGGTTTTTAACGCCCAAACAATTGCTAAAAGTTCCCGCTCATTAGTTGCGTAATTCTCTTCTGCGGGGGACAAAGTTCGTGAAATCATTGTTATAGGACGCCCATTTTGAGAAAGGACTGCACCAATTGCGTGAGAAGATGCATCCGTTGTGAGGTCAAATGGCTTTTCGAAATCGGGGTATAGGAGTAGAATATCCTCAGAAGCTAATAATCTCTTTAATTTCTCAAAAGCAGCTAAAGCTTCATCATCCATTTCGATCTTTATTGATTTAGATTGTCGAGTGCCGACGTGACCATTTTCACCGCGCAAGTATTTAGTCAAAGGTTTTGCTATGGACGCGTAATCTCTTACAAATCTTCGATAATATCCGGCAAGACCCAAAAAGGATCTGAGGCCTCTAAGTGTAGAAGGCTTTTCATAATTAATTATTGTTTCAATTTTACTTGGGCATGTTTTTATACCTTCGGTAGACACGATAAATCCTAAATATTCCACGGAAGTTTTGAAAAATTTAGATTTTTCCAAAGAGACCCGCATATTTGCCTCAAACAGCTTGTTTAAAATTCTGTTGATATCATAAATATGTTTCCGCTCTGAGTCGGAAAATATAATAATATCATCTATGTATACATGGCATGTTTTTCCTATTTCGTCGCGTAAGATGTCGTCAATAGCCCGCTGAAAGATACTAGGAGCATTTTTTAATCCGAATGGAAGACGGCAAAATTCGTATTTGCCATTATTAACGCTGAAGGCCGTCTTTTCTCTATCACGCTCAATTAATCTTATTTGGTGAAAGCCGCTTTTTAGATCTAAGGTTGAAAAAAATTTTGATCTACCAAGATTGGACAAAATAATTGAAGGATCTGGAATAGGATATTTGTCACAAATGGTTTTCGAATTGAGTTTTGTAAAATCTATAACAAGACGTTTATTTGGTTTACCATATTCGTCAACACCTTTCTTATCGACCACCCAAACTGGGCTGTTATAAGGGGAACGTGATGGTCTAATTACACCATCTTTTAAAAGTTTTTCCACTTCCTCATTTACAAAGTCAATCATAGATAATGGGTATGTTTGGTATCTTGAATAGACTGGCTCCTCGTCTTTTGTTCTAATTGTTGCGGAAATGTTGGTATTATAGGGTAGAGCCGTATTTGGATTTGCAAAGACTGCTGAATTTCTACTTATCATTGTATAAAATTCTTCTTCAATATCTTTTGGAATGTTTACAAATGACAAATTATTGAGTGAATCCAAATTTAAGTACTTCAGTTGTTCAGTTCCTCCTTCGAAAATTAACTTATCACTTCCTGTATCTATTACACCATTGATTTTTTTCAAAAAGTCAAATCCGAGAATACCATGGAATACTGGTATTTTTTGCAGTAAATAAAAAGTTTCGGTTCTGCCAAACAAATTTACAAGTGTTGCGTGATCAATCATACTAACACCATGGATTGATTTTACAAAAAAGGACTTGGAGAGTTTTTTTACACATTTCAAATTTGGCAAATATGTTATGTAACTTTTGGTTGATCCTGTATCAACCAAGAGCTTTATATTTTCTTCCCCTATTGATCGCTCGATGTAGGGAAGAACTGAGGTTCCCCTAAAAAATTAATTTCATCTTCAAAAGGGGTACATTGGTAAGTTTGATCATCTTTTTGAACATATTTTGTGTTAGTGCTAGGATCTTCATCCCATTCTAATGGCTGTTGCACCTTATGACTGATATTGTTTATTGATTGCATTTTCTGGAAATTCTGTCTGCCTGAATTAAAATTACCTCTGCGAGTATTGTTAGATCTGACAGTACGCATACTAACGTCTGTATCAAGAGCAAGTGAACGAGGTTGAAATCCGTAGTTCTGCGTATCTGGTGGTTGAACATTTATTGAGGAATGTGGGCGAGACTGGGAAAAAAACTGTTGTCTAGGATTTATTGGTTGCTGCATTTTATTGAAAGTTGAATTATCTGCGAATTTTCTAAAATAATGTTCAGATGGTTGATTAACGGGAGTTGAAGTATTTAAAGCTGTAAATCGTTGATGAGTTTGCCCCAATTGATTATGTTGAGCTCTGTTTAATCCACTATTATAAATTGTAGCGAATTGGCATCTACTTTGATTTGCCTCTAATTCTTGTGCCAGTGCCAATGCAGTGGGCAAATCATTAGGTTGACATGAAAACAATGTATCGCAAAGCGGTTTTCTAAGTCCCGATACGAATACTCGTAAAGCATCCATTCGATATTTTCGATTAAGTGATTGAATCAAAGGGGTATTTCCGTCATTAGACATTATTACCTTGTTTATAATTGAGGTCAATTTCTCTTCTACGTCGTTGTAAAAATGCGTAATTGATTTGTTACCCTGTCTTAGCGTAGATAATTCTTGCTCCAATGCAAATATGGATTTTTTATCCGAATATGCGAAGTCTAATCTCGAGAGTATAGCATTAAAATTCAAAACTGTATTGTAAGCACTCAAAACACTGTCGGCGTTGCCTACTATTTTATTGCGAATTATGGCGACCGCCTGATAATATTTAGAGCTACCCACATACTTTACGTACAACTTATGAGCTGTAACAGCTGCTTGTCGCCAGGAAACATATCTGGATGGATCACCAGCAAACTCAGGTATGGATTTGACGATATCGAGAGATTCATCGCACGAAACACCATCCACGATTTCGATATCCTTATATTCCTCTACCGTCGCAGTAGGTTGAAGTGCCGTAATTTTGTCATTAAGTTCATCTATTATACCCTGAAATTCCCTTCTAGCCTGCTCTGTCGCCTGCTTAACGGCTGTATTCAAAATTGTCTGAAAGGTTGTCTCGTCCATAATTCCCTGTTCAGAATATGTATTTCTAATGCTAAGATTTCCAAATAACTTTAAAGTTTCCTCTAATTCCTCAAGAGTTTCCTTTACAGAACTCATAAATTTCCTCACAATTTTTTTATAAATGACAATGTTCAAATTATCAAATTAAAATGGAAAATGTTAAATAGATACTTATAACTAGTAAAAAATTATATTAAATTATTTAAACAATAGATAATAAGAACATAAGATATAAAAAACAATAGTATTTACACGTAACAGGTTTTTTCTATAGCCTTTGATTGAAGAACTTGTTGTCGGCAATCCTCAAATTGATTTTTCCAATTTCTTCTCCAAACTGCAGGAACATCAACTCATTTCACGTTGGGCGCCAATTATTTTATTACATTTCACAATTATGTTTTTATTATATTTTTATACAATTATTTTATTACATTTCACAATTATGTTTTTATTATATTTTTATACAAATTACTTTTTTTGAAATTAATTATTCACCGAACTATGGTCAGTTCTTGTTGAAGCCTTCTTTCTTAGTAATCTAAATCTTAATTCTATTTACCCTTTAACCATGATCATTTGTTTGCAGTAGCAGAATTTAACAGTAATTTACAACATAAAAGAAAGAATTCAAAAAAAACCAAATTTAAAAATAACTATTGAATGTCAAAGAATACCAACAACATAAATGTAAGATCATTTGAAAGTCATCAGTTGGAATGACTTTAATGACTTTGAAATATGCTGTTGGTATTATTTATATTGTGTTCTTACTTTCGATTGAAATTAAAAAATCGAAAGAAGAAAAGTAACTGTAACAAACAAATGATCATAGGGAAAAAATATTAATCTTATTCTTAAACTTAATTATCATTATCATTATCTTTATTATTATTACAATTATTATTATTATATCCTAATTAACAATTACCTACTATGTAGGCTCATCCGTAATTTACTTTATTATTATCTACCTACTATGTAGGCTTATTATAATATTAATTTTAACATAATTCTTAGAACTAAAAACTTAAATATAATAAATTAAGAAATATAAAATATGTGGTATATTAACTTACATATCAAATACAGTTGGAATCTTTAGGCGGGGCAAACTAACACCGTTACTTTATAGTGGACCGCTTTTGGTTGGTGCATGGCCGTTCCATTTGCACACATACATATACAACAAGTATCAATACAGTGTGCGATTTAGGGGTATACCGATACTACTGCGTAATACTGAAGCAGCGTTAAGCGGGGTTTTACTGTAGTTGACTTTATTCTTTTGTGAAGTACTTTGAAACGAGATTTAGTAATACAAATAAATCGTATAATTTTGAAGCTGCATACAATTTTAAAAAGATACATAAATGAGTCAAGAATAAATCTTGGAACGGGACACGGAGTTTTCTTTTTCCAAAATGAAATAATTCGAGCCCATGGAGAAACTTGTGGTTATCATCGAAAGATGTGCACAATTCTACTTCAAAAGGTGGTTCAAAAAACACGACAGTACAATATAGACTGACAGTCAGATCT
>JABZEU010000343.1:0-11057 GCA_014635995.1 Sarcophaga peregrina
TTCCAGCTCTTTTTCTCAATTACTCCAACTCCTTCAGTATCCTCTTTCTCTCTCTCTCTCTTTCTGAGATGCATTTACAATTTGTCATTTTGACAACTGGGCGGCATTGCACTTATTCTAATGGCACTGATCTTGTTGGAGATATGTACATCTGCCAAATTATACAATCTGTGTTCGCAAATCCCCATGGACAACCTTAGATCCATGACATGTAGTCGTTTTTAGCGATGAAGCCCATGTCTGGACAAATGGATAAGTGAACAAACAAAATTAATAAATATAAGACGATACGAATTCACATGAGATCCAAGAGCGTCCAATTCATTCCAAAAAAGACACTGTTTTATGTGAATTTTGAACTGACGGAACAATTGAGTCATATTTCTTTAAGAACGTGAATTGTCGATTATTATTAACATATTCTGGCTTGAATTAAAGGATTTAGATTTTCTAAATTAACGAGTCTATTATGTTAACCAAATTTTACTTGAGTTAACGGGCGAAATATGGAAAATCACCTTTTCTGTTCTGCCTTTTCTATTGTGATTATTTACGAAGGTCTAATGAAATTTTTATAAATTTAAATTTTTTTTATTATTATTTATAATTTGATTGGTTTATGTTACAATCAGTCGAATATTTTCATTGCTAATGATTAAAATAGCTGTGAACCCTTGGCATAGATTGATTTTTTTTTTTTAATTTTCGAACAAATATCGTTCAAATTCATGCGGAAACTGATTATATACAAACATATTATAGTATATGAAATACTGTTTTTTTATACAGCCATAGAATAGTGCATTTTTTATATAAATTATATGCTAAAATAAGAAACAAATAAATATACAAACTAATCTAAATACATATACGAAAACTAATTACAGCAAGGGGGGTTACAAAATGTTATTAAATTTCCTTTTTTTTATTTATGGTGTATGGTATATGAGATAATACAATGTACATACCATACATAGCTCTAAATAGCAAAATTTTTTATAAAGATTATTGTATTTGTTTGTTTTAAATACAATACATAATATAAATAATAATTGAAACTAAAAGCAAGCTTTTTTAGATAGTAAAATAAAATAGTAGTACTACATATAAATTGTAAGTGGTGGTTCGAATGATAAAGTTAATTGGAAAGCCTTTTTCCTTAAAGGATACTAAAAATGGAACTACTTATACAAAAATTACATTTTTAAAGAAAAATCAATATAACAAAAGTCTGTTTAGAAAGAGGAAACAAAATCTATTGAAATATAAAAAGAAAAAAAGAGAACTTTTTATAGAAAACCATAAAGTCTGTTAGAAGAAAATATACAATAATTAAGAAAATATACAAAAACTTTTTTACAACAAAATTTTTGTACATAATCAGAACCATTAGCAACTTAAAATAAAATCTTTGTGTGGTAATTAATAAAATTTTGTACAATTTAATTGCCAATTGTTAACAGTAATAGTATTAATAATTTTTTCTTTTTTTTTTCCTTTCTGTTTTGTTAACGAGTAGAGTAAATCAATTCAAATTCCATTCAACTTATAATCGAACCGAAAGAAAAAAACCATGCCTACACCACTCTCATTCAATTGCATTAAAAGAAAAGCTTTTGAAAATATTTTTTTTCTTTTCACGTTTAAACGTTTTTTAAAAGCTATAAAGAAAATAATAATGTAAAAAAAAATACTTTAAAAGTGCCTTTTATTTGCAAAAAAAAAAAAAAAAAATTTAGGTTAGGTTAGGTTAGAGGACGTGCACCTGTCGGTCAAGACAAGCACAGTACCCGGAGGTCCAAATTGACCCATTGTACATTGTCCTTAGGGGAGGAAGGAAAAGGAGGATATAGGAAAATAGGGAAGGGGAGGGAGAATAGGAAACAGAGGAACGAAAAACAACAGACACAAAACAACAGAGGTTGAGAGTGCGACTACACTTATGAAGCCCTAGCACCTCTCAACCAGCCCAAGCCGCTAATGAATCTGTGGAGAGCCTTGATGTCGGCTCTCGACACAGAACTCAAGTTCTCAAAGAAGGCCCTGCCAAGGGTCCTCAGCCTCAACCTACCAAGGGCTGGGCAGTTGCAGAGGAGATGTTCGACAGTCTCCAACTCCTCCTCATCGCAACATACCCTGCAATAGTCCGGCTGGGATCTGTTCCAGATCCCCGTCAGCGACCTAATCTCGCAGTGCCCCGTGATAAAACCGACAACCAACCTTAAGCTGGCCTTAACCAAGCCCAGCAGCCACTCTGTCCTCTTGCTGTCCACAGCAGGCCACAGACGCCTAGAAACAGAACAACCCGATCCGTTCCCCCAACGTCTCTGCTCTTCCCTCCTGACCCATCCATCGATGAGGCCATAGAGGTGACAGACTGGGGGGTCAGGACCAACCGTCAAATCGCCACTCGAAAGCGAACCTAACCTAGCGAAGGCATCCGCCGTCTCATTGCCCAGTATTCCGCTGTGACCCGGAACCCAGCATAGACGGATACGGTCCGGTCCAAAACTCCGCAACGCCCGTTTGCACTCGCGAACGAGCCGTGATTTGCACCAGACCGACGCAATGGCCCTAAGGGCAGCCTGACTGTCAACGAAGATCGTGTAAGATTCCGAATCCGAAGATGGGCCACCAGCTATGGCCTCAATAGCCTTCAGTATTGCGAAAATCTCCGCCTGAAAAACGCTGCAGTCATCATTCAACCTGAAGTGGAGTTCAAAACCGAGTTCCTTACAGAAAACCCCAGCACCTGTACATCCACCTAACTTAGACCCATCTGTGAAGATGGGTATACCACTCTGCCCCTGGAGTACCCCACCACTCCATTGTGCCCTATCCGGTATGAGTATTCTCAAACCAGGTAGGAACATAGCCTCAGGCACAATATAATCAGTGGCTTTTTCCGAAAGTCCGTACCTTCCGTCAGGAAAGATGGTATTCAGAACTCTGGAGTGACCTATCGAGCGCTGTTTCCAACAGCCCGATTCAAAAAAAATTTAAATTTAAATGAAAATAATGGAAGAAAAGTTTTATTAAATTAATTTTAATTTATTATTTCTAAAAAACCAAGTTAATGATGATTTAATTTAAAAAATATATTTATAAACAATTAAATAACAAGTTAAACTTGCATTTAAACATAATTAAATACATCCATAAAGAAGTTATGTTTGATGAAATTTTAAAATCAATTTATTATTTGAAAGGATAAAACTAAGAATTGCAATAATTTTTCTTATTATTAAAAATAAATAAAAAAAATAAAAACAAAGAAAAAGAAAACCTATTGAATTTTGTTCTACATAAAATGTTATTGCATGTTATTAAAATCTTTTATATTTAGTTAATTAATTTAAGAATGAAGATACTAATAAAACTAAAATAAATCTATAATTTTATAAATAGTTAAAAAAAACAAAAAATAAAGGAAGCAAAAAAATAATAAAAATAATAAAATCGATACACCACAAATACTAAAAGCAATCACAATTTATGAATTTATATGCAAACAAAAGAAAAATGCTTAATAAACTTATCAATAACTACAAAAAAAAAGCCAGTATAAATAATTATTAATTAAAAAAAAAAAAAAAAATAAATATTAAATAAATAAACAAACTATGTTGTACTTGTGTTCTTATTAATTGAATTTCGAATACAACACCCCATGGATGGATCTATTCAACTTTTTTTTGTACAATTTCATTGCTTTCCTTTTTCTTTTGCCTCGCGAAACATAAGTCTCATGGACTATTTATTTAAATATTGTTTTTAATTAAAATTGTTAGTAAACAAGTAACTTGTAATTTGGACGTATCCTTAAACTTAAATTTTTTTTTTTTTGAACAACCAACACTGAATGGAATATCCCCATACTCAAGCAGTGCCTGTTGGATCTAAGAAAATATGTTGAGGAATGGGGAAGGAGCACCGCTTTTGGATATTAGATTGAAATCCACCCATTTTGTATGTATGAGAAAAACCTTCAGGGGATAAAACCTGCCATATAGGAATAGTCCAATTTAACACATTAGCTGCGCCAAGCCTAAATCATATGAAGTCATAGTCATTCCCATTGCCAATAATATTTTGAGTGTTATTGTTTACCTAAAACCCTCTTTATTTCTTGGTAAGAGCACATATATTATCATTCGTAATCATTTACAAGCAGAAAACCAAAGACGAGTATACTCGTCGTATTTCGTATTTGCATAAGTTTTAGTAGAAAAGCAATAATAAATCACGCAGATTTAATTAAACGAGACTTATGGAAAAATTGGCAAAACTTAGCGAAAAAAAATCTGCTAATTCAAAAGTGTGCATATTATAACATATTAAAAGTAGGACGAGTATACTCGTCTTTGACAGGATATCCCATGAATGTATTAAGAACGAATTTTTCCTGCAATGCATAATGCGTCCAACTTTTCACTCGACCATAAACTGTGCTGAGCGAGATAAACTAGTATTGTTTTTGGAAACAATTCCATTTATTTCGTTAGGACAAAATCCATTTGACTGGCGATAGAATAATGAATAACCTACAGTTATTAAAGAGCACCATCGCAGTCGAGAAGCTTCAAAATTGTATTTCGAATACATACATAAATGATAATCTTTGGTCAAAAGTAAGTGGTATAAATAGTATTAGCAGCCATTTTATGTAATCCCTGTAGACCTGGGTTTGATTCATGTTTTTTCCTCCGTTTCGAGCTCTTTTTCTGAATTACCCCAACTCTTTCACTATCCTCTTTCGCTCTCTCTCTCTCATCTGCCAAATTATATAATCTGCCTTTGCAAATCACCATGGACAACCATAGAGCAACGACATGTGCTCGCTAAATGAACTCTGTAACGTTGACAACTAATCTTGTTTTAAGAAATTGTCTTCAGCGATGAGACCCATGTCTGTACAAATGGGTATGAGAACAAACAAAATTGTCGAATATACGATGATACCAATCCATGAGATCCAAGAGCGTCCAATTCATCCCGAAAAAGACACTGTTTTGTGTGAATTTTAAACTGACGGCATAATTGAGTCATATTTCTTTAAGAGCGCGAACTATCGATTATTATTAATTTATTTTGGCTTGATTTGGACACCAACGACATGTGGTTTCAACACGGCTCCTGTCAAATTGAATATTTTGAACGAGCGATAGTCATCTCACGTGGAAGTGATGTGAAATTGCCACAAAGGTCGTGCGATTTAACACCGTTAGACTTTTCTAATGGAATTTTTATAAATCGCAGGTGTATGTGAATAAACCATACACCATAGCGACCCTCAAAATCACCTTAATCCATTCCATTGATCAAATTCAGTCTGATTTATGCGCCAGTCATGAAAAATCGGACATTTGAGAATCTCTTGTCTTGGGAAGTGTTGAACAAATTGGATTGGATACCTTCGAGCATAAAAAAATACCAACTCGGTACGAAACAAAAAAAAAAAATGTTATGTAATGCGCGAGCAAGCGTTGATGAGGAATCGAGAAATGCAAAGCTAAATTATTATGAATAGTTTTCAGTCTTCATTATACATTCCACCATATTTTTGATGTCATCATACAACGATTCTCTTAAATAATTGAGAAATTTTTGGCTCTATACAGTTGTGATATAACAGATTTCCATTATTCCCACTCGGTATTTCTAATGAAATGAGTCAAACTGGCTATGTCATTGCTTGACAGCTGTTCTCGATAGCCTATATAGTAAGCACAAAGACGCCTTTTTCTTTTACAATATAGTACCGGCCATTTAGCCTGAAGGTAAAGAATATTCACCTTTTCTTTCTCATCTCTGCTGCTTCGGCAGCAATCATTAAAAACCAATGCGACTCACATTCGTGCCTATAATGCAACATACTCTAGTGACAACTATATTGAGCGAGCTTCTTTGAAGTTTAAGCTGACTTGTCGCGCGCCGCCTCCATTCAGTTTTGGTCAAATTCTCAACGCATTTTTGCCTATGTCCGTAGCCGCACATCTATTGTTGACGGAATTGACGATTGCATAGCCAATTAGATTAGGTTAGGTCGTAAGTGGTAACTCTGATATCACAAAGCTCACTTGAGCACGCATAGCGGCCCGTTGTGATGCCACGGGTGAAACGCAGTCCCTGTACTAACCAAGTTCCGCCAAATCAGGGAAAGGAAGAAGTTGATCAGCGCAAGGGCTGCACATAGCCAATTACAAGTTATCAAAGTTTGGAAATTGATTCTCAGAGTCAAGAATTTATTGGAGAGTTCGATGATGATGCCGTCTGAAAGACGGTACAGTGATCTAGCACTATAAACTGGGCTGTTCCGATTGATTCCGAAAAATTCCATCTTAAGCGGTGATGTCAAATTTGAAGATATTTTTTTTAACGAGACGCACCGCTTTATTTTTCCAGACCTCCATGTCCGGAATGAATGTACTGAATCTCATTTAGAAACCGCAGCGTCTAGATGAAACCACGTTTCAACTACTTGCAGAATCCTTGCGTTATCGATACCCGCTTCATGTCACTATCCATTCGCCCAGAGAAGTATGCTGAATTTAATATCTTAATACTTGTCACTTGAAAGTAATTCCTTTAACTCAGGAACAATTTAATGTCAATAGTTTTACACTTAGGTTAGAGGACGTACACCTGTCGGTCAAGACAAGCACAGTACCCGGAGGCCGAAATTAACCCATTGCACTGGTTAACACTTTAACTTAATTTTTATTAATATAATCATAATCATTTTATAATAATTAATCGATAATGATAAACTAAGGGAATGGAATCCTTTTTTTATTACCTGCACTTGAATGTAACGGCAATGATTCCATTGAATATTTAAACAAAATTTAATTAAGTTTGGACAAAATATTGTACATTTATGCCAAAAAGTTTATTCAATAATTTTGTATATTAAATACATACGTACATATGTATGTATATAAATGTTATTAAAAAAAAGTTTGTAAATTTATAAAAAAAAATGCATACATACATAATGTGTATTGTAAAAAATAATGTGTGATATGTTAAAACTTAATACTATATTTTGTGAAAATTTCTTTAAAATTGGACGGATAAATATTCGATGATGACCTTTACAATTTAGCTTCATCATTAAAGGCACTTAAAGTGTGTATGTATATAAACTTATGTAAACTAAAAAAAAAATGAAATAAAATAATATATGGAGGGATAACTTAGCCACTGTAGTTTCATGCATAGCTGATTTCGTGATCATAGACACGCTCCCGATACTCATCGTTATCGGGTAACGCATGATGACGTAGACAACACAGACGTGGTCCAAAACGTAGCATTATTATAATAACACCGACAATAAATAAAGCTAAAGCAGCTACAGCTGGATAAAGAATAATAAAAGCCATGATGGAATTTACTTAGATGCTATTTTTTGTAAGTGAAAATTAATGAAATTGTGTTTATATATCGCTTTCACGTTTTGTATGCAGTTCAACGTATTCTTCACACTGTCTTTGTTGCTGTAAACCTCTGCCTTCGGGACGAGGTGGTCTTTGTTGATAATGCTGCGTGGGGTATTCTTCTCTTTGAGCTTCAATATCTTCGCTGAAAATTCGTGGAGCAGGCTGTTGAAATTAAATACATTTTGCTTTATGTTAAATGCCTTTTGAAATGATGGTTTAATACTTATTATAAAATTTTGTTTATTGTACTAGCTTAAAAGTATTATAGCATGACAGGACAGGTTTGCATTGCCCCTGTTAGTCTTTATATCTTATCTAACTCCAATTGACATGTTTTCAGATTCATTCTATCTGTGCCCACCATCATGGTATACAAAAATATGCATTCAGTGCATTATTCCTGTGTTGTATTCCCAGGATATTTATGCATATAATTATGGCATGCCTGGTCTTTCTTGAGATGCTTTCTATACACCGTGTTATACGTACATATTTTACCTTCATTTTATGTGATGAGGACTCCAATATTCTTCCATTTTGAGAAGTTTTCATCTACCTTTGTGGTCTTGATCATGTTAATTCTCAGGCTCACTTTCATTCAACGATACCCAATCTTAAGATCTCTTTAAATGATGACGCAGAGTCTCTTCAAATTTTTCTCTAGCCATCGAGACTATACCATGCACATATCATTGGCAGTCATTGCCCGCCTCTGATATTTTTGTTAGTAGTTCGTCTGCAATCAGGCTTTACATTATGGTGGGCTGACACTTATTACCTCCTTAGTCTTTTAATCTCTTAACTTGTTATAAATAACGCCAATGCAGGTTCAAATTGTAATAAAAACTAAAATTTATTACTGGCTTGTAAACTTTCAATTTAATTCGCATAACATTGACCGAAAATCCAACACAACACTGACAAATTAAATTCGAATTCACTCAAATTCTAAGCTATTTTAGGCCTTTCGCGGATGGTTAGCTGCTGTTTTGGGAAGAGGAAATGACTGAAATTCCTATCGATTTTTAATAAAATTATCAGTTGTTGTTCAGAAGAAAAACTAGCATTCAAATCATCTGAAATTCATTGTTCTAGGTACTGAACGCTGAAAAGGTCTTTGTATTCTTTTGGTAGGAATCTGATATCAAATAATTACCTAAAATTTTTATGACGAAAAATTCTACCCATATAAGGACTTCTGGACCGGATCGAATACTTTAATGATGGATTCCGAGACAGAACGGTATATTCGGTAATAAGACGGCGGATGCTCTCACTAGATTAGGTTTACTTTCTATAGGCGATTTAGTTGATTTAGTTGATACTGACCCCCCCTGCCAATTCACTTCACTAGATTGAAAGGAAGGGAAGAGTAGAAGCGTTAGGGGGGTGGGTGGTTAGGATAGGGATGGTTTGTATCTAGGTTTCTATATGCTATAGACAGTTATAGAACAGGTTTGGGGCGGGGATTAGATAAGGCCAGTCTGAGGTTAGTTATTGATTTCATTACAGGCCACTGCGATATTAGATCACTAAGAACAGATCCAGGATATGTTGAGAAGAGGAGGAGGGAGATGTAATTGACGTTGGACACCCTGGGCAGGGGCTACTTCAAAAACTTGAACTCTGTGTTGCGAGCCGATATTATGGCTCGCCATAAATTCATAAATAGATGGAGCTGGTTGAGAAGGTCTCTTATGTGTTTATGGTCCATCGTTTTTCATCCGTTTATATCTTTCCTTTCCAACCTCCACTAATTTAACTATCTCCTTCACTATCCTCTCTCTCTCTTTCCCTCTCTTCTAGGACGAAATTACAATTGGTTAATATGACTTCTGGGTCAAACCTAACCTAATTGATTAACTAATGTTTATGTCCTAGCGGAGATGATGAGTTTCTATAAGAAAATAAAACAGTGAAGTAGCCATAGTCTAGTAGGTAGTGTGTTGGGTTATTAGACGTAAAGCATGGCTTCGTATCCCAAAACAGGCATCAAAACGAAATATGATTTCTGACAAAAACTGTAAGATTAAATAATATTGCCATGAAAAAGCTTTTCAAAAATCTGTTGGTTGGAGTCAACTTTAAACTGTAGGTCCTGGTCCTGCCACTCACGTATATAATTAACGCATACAACATAAGCGGTGTGAGAAACTAGGCCGTAATCCTAAATAAAGGGTTATAATGGCCAATTATGTATTAAGATATAAAAAAGACTTAAAATGCTACCAGAACAGAAGTTTTTTGCTTAATTTTTCAAATTTTAATAATATAAAATTAAAAACAAAAAATTGGACTTACGATAGTTCTTATGAAATTAATGAATATGAAATTTAATTACCTGTAGGCTCTGGAAATATGTTGCGTCTTTTAATTCGGTGAAATCTAACGGTGGCTGTTTATGTGGTGTAGCTGACCACAGTGAGACTAACCAACGATTGCCAGTATGTCTATCCTGCCAATATTGACGATGTTTGGAACAACAACCAATAATAATGTTGAGTATTATTATCGAACCCAGGACAACAGTACAAACAGCTATTGTCACATAAAACGGTGAGAAATTCCCATAAATATGACCAGTAAAGTATGGATTCTTTTCATATGCTGTACGCTCGTCTATCGTTGACATAGTCTATTAGGCAATATTAGACTAACGTTAATTTCTTAATCAATTTATATATCGATTGGAGTAGTGCACCGAGCGAGTCTAGTTATCGTTTGTAGAAATTAATGTCGCTGCGTTTGTAAATACTTTTGAAGGGGAACACTTTTTAGCATAAGAGCACTCATTGATACTTTTACAACAACTTTCCGTAGAATACAAAGTCTTTCAGTGTTTTTTTTTCCAAAGTGATGATAAAATATCTAAAAAAAAAAAAAAAATTATAAATAATTTTTAATTCCTAATTATTTTATAAACACTGCTGTTTTTTTTTAAGTGCAGTTCAAGACACTCCCCGTTATAAATGAGTTTGTCTTGATCGATTAGGGTGTGGCATATGTTTTATTCTACATTAAATTGAATTGATCGAAATAAAATAAATGAATTATAAAGAAATATATACCTTCAACTTTGATTTGATATTATTTTATATTATTTACACTTTTTACTGTAATATCAATAAAATATTCATTCCTTTTGCTATTTATTTTGATCACTGAACGCTTCATAAAACCATCGATTAAAACTCTCCGCCACTATATTCAACACAAAAAACAAAAATCATGAATGAATTCTTTTTTCTCTTTAGCCTTTTGAGCTGTGTTTAAGCAGTGTTTTATTGCAGAGTTGCATTTGTACACTTAAAACAAATACCCTAGAATATTTACATATAGGTATTACGATTAATGCATGTGATTATACAAATATTTGGAAAAAATATTTTTCTAACAAAATCCAAAGTAATTTTTATGGTTAGTTTTTTAAATTAAGTTTTAAATTAAAAAAACCTATAATAATGATTTCAAATTTCACGAATTTTGAATGAAAAACATTCCAACCAAAGGCAAATACAAGATTTATTGTGGGTACCTTTAAAATTGTAAATTAACTAAAAGAAATAAAAATGAAAAAAAATTTTAAGAAAAGATGAATCGAAAAAGTAATAA
>JABZEU010000344.1:0-11038 GCA_014635995.1 Sarcophaga peregrina
GAACACACATTCTTCTATTGCATTAAATGGCAAGACGAGAAGAACATGTTGATGGAACAAATTGGTGAATTTACAACCGACACCATTGTGAACGCAATGCTCGAAAGTGAGATGAAATGGAACGCTGTGAGAACGCAGAAAGAAGTTCGACCTTGATACAATACAACGGAATGTTACATGAGAAGACGAGCCAATAGCATGAAGCTGGCTTCAAATATGGTGTACCCAGACGTGGGAGAGTAGACAACGGTCCTTAACTGGACGTCGTTCTGGTCCCTTCCCGAAGTAATGCAGATAGCCGTCCCGGGATGGGAGTATCCCCAGAAGGAGGAGGGATTGTTTTAGTGGAACCACCACTCGATGCAGCTGATGACGATTACACGCCAAAAAAAAAAAAAAATAAATAAAAATGTCTACGCAATGAGAAGAAATTTTTTTTAAAATCAATTAAAATATTGTCAAGTAAAGTATTTGATTAAGAAAAAAAATTTTTTTTTAAATATTAACGTTTGGTCATTAAATTAAATAATTTTTGTTTCTCTTTAAAAAAATAAAACAAAAAAAACTAAAAATCATAGAAAAAGTTTTTCTTTACGTAGTTTTTTTCGTTATTTCTGTTTTCAAAAGGCTTAAACAAGGTCATTGAAAGTATACGTTTTATAAACGACTACAAACAAAATATACAAAAGCAACAGCAACAACAACAAAAACAGAAAAATAACAAAAAAGTTTATGAAACAAACAAACAAAAAAAGGAAAGCAAAACATTGCATAAAACTATTAAGGCTTAACGTATGTACGTTGTTTTGTAGTTGTTATTGTTGTTGTTGTAGTTTTCCTGTGTGTGTATGTGTGTATTTCACCACTACATTTTGTTTAAAAAAAAAGCAACGGGATTTTTTACTTTTTCTGTAATTGTTGTTGTTGTTGACTGTGCTGATGTTATTTTAGCAGTTATAAGCCTCAAATATTGCACCCCATCAAGCACATACAAACGCTTGCTTGTACACACACATACCATTACATACACACATTGCAAACAGTTATATTGGCTTTCTAAAAAGAAAAGTTTATTTCAACTCTTTTGCTGAGTTGCTAATGTTCACTTACATATACCCATACAACCGCTGTGATGCTGTTCTATGTCTCTCTCTCTCTCTTGTTCATGCAGCCGGCGCTCTTGCACTCTCTTAAGGGTTTTTGAGAGCAACAAGAAATCATAGTTGAGTAGTCAAAGGTAAATACTGTTATAACAGTTTAATGTTGAGTGAAAATATGAAATTATAACGTTTGCAACAACAACACAAAAGAAAAAAAACATTAAAAAAAGAAGAGTAAAGAGAACAGTGCAAGCAGCAGAGCAGAGCAGAGCAAAGTGCAGTGCAGTGCAGTGCAGAGAATTATTGTTAAAATATAAGTTTAAAGGATACTTAATATGTTTGCCTTACTCTGGTAATTGTTATTGTATTGGTGGTGGTTATATTTGCTTGTGCCTCCCATAGTTATGAGAAAGTGTACGTATGTACGTATATTTGTGTTTATGGGTGTATGTACGGAATGCCTTTCAACCATTCATTCATTCGTTGCATCGTTTGTTAATTTATTTGCCAAAGTTTTGCAAACAACAAACGAATGAAAAAGAAAAAATTTCTTTTTCTTTCACTTAATTTTTTATCGTTTCTCCGTGTTCGTTTTCGTTTTTGTTTTTTTATAATAAAAAATGAAATGAAATTGTTAAATTGTTGTTACTCTCGGCAAAATGGCCTTTAAATGAGACATTTTTTTATAACAAAAACCGCACACACAGAGAAAAAAAGAATTTCTTTATAGGGGGTTTAAAAACTGCATAACACAGCAAAAACAAGAAAAAAAACTAACGAACGAAAGCTTTTGAAATAAGGTTTTGGGGGTAAAATTTTAATTGTGGGTCAAAAGAATCGTAATTTTTTTTTTTTTTTATTTTTTATTATTTTATTCACTTTATTTTCTTCTACACAGACAGGCAGAAACAGTTTTCATAAAAATTCAATTTTTTTTTATTACTTATTAAAGGGAGAAACAGAAAACAAGTCAAAGCAGCCTCAAGGGCACTTGGCAACAATAATAATGATCCTTTTGGTAATTTTTCCATCTTCCCTCCCCCACCTCCCCCTTCCACCTTTCAAAATTTATTGACTTTAAAGCTAAGAATTCTGCAATATTTAAGGGAAATTTTCTTTTTATTACTAAATCAAGTGATTTAAAGCTTATGATGAATATATGCAAAGGATTTCTATGTGCAATTGTCTCATATCCAGAAGTGCTGTGCTCAAGGTTAGGTTAGATTAGGTTAGAGGACGTGTACCAGTCAGTCAAGACAAGCACAATACCCGGAGGTTGAAATTGACCCATTGTACATTGTCCTTAGGTGAAGAAGGAAATGGAGGATATAGGAATGTAGGAAAGGGGAGGGAGAATGGAAAACGGAGGAATGAAAAAAAAAACAGACACAAAACAATAGAGGTTGAGAGTGCGACTACACTTATGAAGCCCTAACACCTTTCACACCAGCCCAAGCTGCTAAGTGCTGTGCTTAAACTATCGAATAAAGATAAATGAGGCCCATCATATTACAACGCCTCCGTTCTATAACATTCTAAGTCGAAAGAATGTGTTTTGAGTTAAAAGCTCTCAAAGTTTTCACGCAAACATACGACTACATAAGTATTCTAAGCAGATTTTTCCCTATAACTTTGGAATCGATGGACGTATCTTAACCAAATTTTTACAGTACAGTATTCCCTCGATTTACATCGTCTCGTTTCGATTAACGTCGTCAAAAATTTTGTTCCTTTCAACTTGAATTTACGTCGTTATTCGTTTTACGTCGCCTCTGTTGTTTATAAACAAAATCAGGGGAATTCCCCTTTTAAAAAATTCAATACATAGAATAAAAATTCAATTATCCGTTTCCCTGTCCATGTGATGAACAAGCGTATGAAACCAACTTGCTGTGTTTAGAAATTACTGCCACATTTAGTAGCCCCATATGAAAAGAGTTCGTAGTAAAGTTGAGAGAAATTTAAGCGTCCTGTTGTCCCTCCACATGATCACTGGCAATCATGATGTTTACGTGTTTTGCTGGTGTCCGAGCTGCTGATGCTGCTGTTGCTGTTGCTGGTGATGAAGACGATGATTATCAGTGCATTAGAATCAGGAACCTAACTGAACTAAACATGAACAGACAGGGAAAGGGTTATCTTAGCTTTTTTTTTTTTTTGAAAAATGTACATAAACAAATGCATCTCAGTTAGTATGAGTTATTTGAAATTCGAATTACCTCATTTCGATTTACCTCACCTTTTTCCGGAACATTCTACGACGTTAATCGAGGGAATACTGTATTTAAGTTAGAGAAAATAGAATTTAAAAATGCAAAAACATTAAAAACTTAGAACGTTACAGAATGGAGGCGTCGATTAGATGTCGCCGTCATCTAGTCTTATTAGACCTGAGGCCTGGGTTCAAGCCCCAGACCATACATCTCCAACAACAAAAAAAAAATTAAAGAATATTTCTACGGCCACTGCTTACCAGCAGATTTTTCTGAAAGTAAATAAAAATTGCCATTAAAAGTTTCTCAAAAAATCTGGCGTAAACTGCAGGGCTCTCTCTTTACGAGTATATTTAAAGTTAACACACACAACATGGCTGGTGTGAGAAAATAGATTGTAATGCTGACTAAAAGATTGTAATAATAAATTAGGAAAAAGAAAAAGTTGTCTTATAAGAAGGATAAATTAATTTTTTTGATTAAAATTCTATTTTAAAATTGTTTTAATGGAATTGAAGTTCAAAAGTACTATGAAACGGTGCCTGTTACTTTCTTAATCATTACACGACATTAATTTCTGTCCGATTTGATCAAACGATGACCCAATCTCTTTACAAGAGAACAGACTTTAAGAATGTTATCATTTATCCTATATTTTCTTATTAAAGTTTGCTACTATGAAAGAACAAACTTGAAAAAATATGAAAAAAATTTGCATTTTCCAACTTTAACTCATTAAATCTCATAGCATTTTAAGCCAAATAATAAATATGTGAATGCCATTTTAAAGCTCTATCTCTTCCCTTTCTAATAAGATATAAATGTTGGAAATCGGATTAGAAATGTTTGAATAATCCAGAAATTTTGTGCGTAAAGTCGAAATAAAAAAAACAGTTTTTGTCAAATAAAACAAGTTTGGAGTGTTCGGGAAATATAAAAAAAAAATACTTTTGAGATCTGCTTAACAAAACTCACAACCTACACTAGGTCATTAGCCGCGTGTATTTAATTTTTTTTTATTTTGTCGCATTGTGTAAAGAAAAACTCATACTTTTTGAAAACCTTTTACGGCGTTTGGCAATTTGTTTCCATTAAATTTAATGTGTTGTTACAACAACAACGACAACAACATCTAATGACTACCACCCACAACTTTCGCTTCATATTTATTTTGATTTCTCTTCATTTCCTTACTCTCTCTCTCTCTCTCTCTTTGCCAATCAATAACATTGAATTGTCATTTTATGCCTTAAAATACTTTCCCTTACATACACACACACACACATACGCATACTCTCCTACACTCTTACTATCTCTCATTTATCATTTCAATGCAGGTTTATGATATCTTCCGTTTTAATGACTCTTCTTTAACTTCTCTCATTCTCAGTCTCTCAGTCTCTCTATCACACTTCGTATCTCCTTGACTATTTGTTTACGCAAAAACTCTTTATAGTCTCTGTCTCTGTAAGGAGAGAGCAAGAGTTATTTGCTTGGTAGTCTGTTGGTTGTTTGTCTATAAACATGTGTGTGTGTATGCTTATGTGTACGAGTATGTGTATGTGTGTGTTTAATGTGGTTTTATTATTGACAATTAAAATTGTCATAATATTATGGCTTCTTTACGACTGATACCCTATGATTATAACGGCTGTTAATGTTTATCTATGGCGTTTTGGGTATGTGTGTGTGCGTGTGTGTGTGAGTAATATGTTAATGCATTTAGTTATGCCCTCTCACTCACTTATATATGTGTATGTATGCATGCATGTATGGGTAATATAAATCCATTAACATTTTTATGTTACGTTACGTTTCGTTACGTTTTTAAATGCTCCCATTCAGCATCAGCATCACAGTGAATGGCTTGAAACAAAAAGCAAAAAACAAAACGAAAAACTCTGAAAATTTTATTACACGGTCATTAAGTTAATGCATGACTAAATGATAAATATTTTAAGGTATTCAACTGATAAAACTGTATTACGGGGAGTGCTAATTATATTTTAAGAAAACGAGTTACATTACGTCATACATCACATGAAATACATCAAAGAGGCCAAGTAAACTTATCTTATAAAAGGCTATCCATTTTGTGGTTTCAAAAGTATTTCCAGTCCCATCCAGCCCAGTCAACATCTGTCAAACTAAGTAGTGAAACCAATTTTTTTCTTTTCATTTAAATGTCTGACATTGACGAAAATGGATAGCTTAACGATCACACAACGCATAAAAATTATCAAAAACCTACTCCAAAAAATGGTGATTGCGCCATTGCCACGTATCGAGCTTTAAGAGGGCGATTATGGTTTACATAATCCTCCAACTCCGCAAGCAATTGGCAAAATTGTGAAGAAATTTGAAGAGACTAGATTGGTTACAAATATTGAAAGGCCTAAGCATTATCATTTCGCTAGTTCTGCTAAAAATATCGCTAATGTAAGTGAAAGTGTTGCCGAAGACCCGAATGTGTCGATTCCTTGTCGTTCTCAGGAATTAAGACTGTCTTACGGCACGTTATGCCGTATTTTGCATTTATATCTACACCTACATCCATATAAAGTCCAGCTCACGCAACAACTGAAGCCAGCTGACCATTCACAACGTCATAGACGCGTGGAATGGGTGCTTGAACAACAGACTATGGATGGCAATTTTTCAAACAAAATTTTCTTCAGCAATGAAGCACATTTCGCACTCGGTGGGTATGTTAATAAACAAAATTGTCGTATTTGGGGTTCTGAGAATTCTCAAGTAACTGAAGAGAGGCCATTACATGCCGAAGAAGTCACTGTTAGGTACGCTCTTTAGTCCGAAGGTGTGATTGGATCTTACTTCTTCGAAAACAATGATGGAACGACTGTCACCTTCAATTCGTTGCGTTATGGTCATATGATAAACGACTTCTTTTTGCCTGCTATTGAAGAATACGACTTAGAGAGAAAGTAGTGGTTTCAAAAAGACGTTGCCACATGCCATACAACTCGAGCGAATATGGCTTTATTGCAAGAGACCTTTCCTGGCCGCATAATTTCTCGTCATGGACATATCAACTGGTCACCAAGATCATGCGATTTGACACCATTAGAGTCTTTTTGTGGGGCTACGCGAAAGACCGTGTTTATGCACATAAACCTTCAACTCTTGAGCACTTAAAAATTCTACAAGTTATGGTTGAGATACTGTCCAATATGTGTCAAAAAATGGTCGAAAATTACCTTAAAAATAAATCAATGCTTGCAACACTGCGATATAAACGGCAAAACAAAGCTGGCTACGGAGTTAGTAAAAATTCAGTCAGTCTAGTCTAAAGACGAGCAGTTTTTGAAAAGAATAATTGTGGTCTGAAGATCTACGTTATAAAGATCGATCAAAGAATTGTTATTGCTTACACAAAAGACTGTAAAGAAAAAAACAAACAAAGCAATTTTTGTTGTTTACATCAAGTTGTATACAGTGGCTCAAAGAACTGTGCGTATTATAAAGAATTTTAATTAAAACTAAACACAAATTTGTTTTTATTTTATTTGCAATCATATTTGAAAAGTTTTTAAAAGATAAAAACGCCACAATATAAAAAGCAGCCCACATTTCTTCTTTGTTTTTGGAGGTACAATTCACAAATCAGTTTCAATTTTTTGTTTGTTTTTTGGCTACGAATAATTAAATTTTTATTACTTTAGTTGTTAGTAAAAGAGGTCTTTTAGTTTAGTTATTGTGCGTTCATATCTGTCTGTAGTTTTAGTTTCTTAGGCTCTTTTGATTTGGAATGTCTTCCAATAATACGTATTTCGGTTGTGGATTTATTTGTAGTATTCCTTCGGCTATTTATTACACTTAAGTTGATGATTTATAGAGAAATTTACTGTGTGGCAACAAATCTGCCGGATTACTGTCATAAGCTCGATAACAGAGCTTTGTGTGGGTAAGTAGTTTACAGGATATGTTGAAGGCAGCAGCAGCAGCAGCAGCAGAATGAGAATGAGAATGACTTAAGAAAATTAGTTTGTATAGCAGAAACGTTTAATTTTAACAGTTGAAATACGATTTAAGCATGTCAATGATTTTAATTTTATTATGAAAACTTCTACAGCAAAGAGGAGAAGTTAAAATGATTATTTAACATACGAATATATCTAGAAACTATTTTCCTGATAGCTGATCGGCTGTCAGGGAAATGGATTCTAGAATTAAGACCTCTAAGATGGTCTATGGCTAGATGGTAGAGTGGAACATATGCATCACGACATGCTGTAATACAGCAAGAAATGGAACAATCATTGAATTTTCTCACTTATCGTATTCCGGGAGTTTGATAAAACGGCAGAATTGCCCATATACGATGCAACCGTTGAATATTGGAGACTCAAGTGAGAATCTGTGCACTCAGAATTAATAATGCCGCTATGGATTCTATTAAGGTTACGTTAATTACTTCGCATACAAGATAACACAACAAATCTGATGAATCTGAGCTAGATGAAGGCGAACGAACAGTAATTCTGTTTAAACTGCAAAAAACCTTACTAAGGTTCTGAAACCAGAAGCAAGATGCTATGATCTTAGTCTAGGAAGAGTAGAAAAGGATTCTTTTTCACTTAGATACTTGCCCACTTTTTTGAAGTCGCCGTGGTCTAGTGGGTTGTGTGTTGGCTTATTAGACGAAAGGCCCGGGTTCGAATCCCATCAAAACGAAAAATATTTGTTCGGCGACTTCTTTTCAGCAGATTTCTGGCAAAGACTGTGAGAGTAAAAATTGCCATGAAAAGCTTCTCAAAAATTTGTCGTTCGGAGTCGACTTTAAACTGTAGGTCCCGCCACTCATGTATAAAATTAACGCACACAACATAAGTGGTGTGAGAAGCTAGGTCGTAATCCTGACTGAACGGTTGTGATGGCCAATTATGTATGTATGTATATATCTGGCAACAATATCAACTATTTTCCTGATAGCTGATCGGCTGTCAGGGAAATGGGTTCTAAAATTAAGACCTCTAAGATGGTCTACGGCTAGATGGCAGAGCAGAACATACGCATCGGGTAGCATATCATGATACAGCAAGAAATGGAACAATCATTGAATTTTCTCACTCATGGTATTCCGGGAGATTGAAAAAACGGTAGAATTGCTCATATACAATGCAACCGTTGAATATTGAAGACTCAAGTGAGAATCTGTACGCTCAGAATTAATAATGCTGCTATAGATTCCATTAAGGTTACGTTAATCACTTCGCATACAAGATAACACAACAAATCTGATGAATCTGGGCTAGATGAAGGCTGACGAATTGTAATTCTATTTAAACTCCAAGAAACCTTTTTTTTATAAAACCAACACTCAGGGGAAAGCTCCTACTCAAGCAGTCCATTGTGCAGGTTTCGGATAAGTGGAAACAGGGATGATGCGAACGGTAGGGAAACGAGTTGCTGCTGGTGACTATAAAATTGCCAGTGCTATAACTTCACCATTAGACAATCTACAGCAATCGTCCTCAAGAAGCCCTCAAATTCTCACACCACTTATGTTGTGTGTCTTAATTTTATACAGAAGTGGCGTGACCTACAGTTTAAAGTCGACTCCGAACGCCAAATTTTTGAGAAACTTTTCAAGAAGTGAAACAGAAGAAATCGCCGAAAAAATACTTTTTTTTTGTATTTTTTTATTTGGATGTTTGGCCAGAAAACCTTATTAAGCATTGCTGCCAAAGCTATCACGGGGCATTGCTTCTGCGACCTGAAGCAAGGTGCCATGATCTTAGTCGAGGAAGAATAGAAAATGATTCTTTTTCACTTTGGTACTTGTCTAGTTACTTTTTTAATTGGTGATTACAACCCTTTAGTATAGATTAAAACCTAGCTTCTCTTATCACTCACGTTGCGTGTGTTCATTTTATCCTTGAGTAGCTCTAAATTCCAGTTTAACATTGTCCCCGAACAACAGATTTAAGAAATCTTTCATGGCAGAATTATTATCAGAAGACTTCTGAGAGGATGTCTGGGCTAGGCTTTGGCCCACAGTCTGGCATCCAATCATACTACCATCATACTACGTACTAGGCTGTGCTTTTACAATCTAGATGATCCCTTTGATCCATCAGTGGTGGTTAAATTATAGGTTTTGAATGTTTCCTGTGTTGGGAGATTTGAATGGGTGTGTTGTTACAGCGGGCAGTACGTGGCTTTACTACTATGTTCAGACATGCACTTTTATTGCCTAAATCACAATAAATGCCATTATTGAGCTCAATATTTCCTATAAATTCAATTTCAATTAATTGTTGCGCAATAAATACGGAAATTGTTATAATATTGACTAAAGCTTAAAATACAGCACGTTTAGTGAGCATATTACAATTTTCCGAACACTTCCTGTTGATATTTGACAAGTCAAACGTCAACAACTACAAACAAAATAAAAACAATGTTGTTAAGACAACCAGCTGTTTTGTTTACCAGCTGTCAAATGAATATTGAATAAGTAGCTGAACTGCGTATATTATTATGTCTGAACATTTAAAATATTATGCTCAATAAAACGAATATTGACTGATGCCTAAACATAGTAGATAAGGAAACCTTTTGATGTATTATTTAGAGATGGAAAGAAGCCTCTGGAAGTTGATGTGGTCTAGTAGGTAGTGTGATGGCTTATTAGACGAAAGGCCCGAGTTCGAATCCCAGGTCAGACATCAAAACGAAAATATGAACGGCGACTTCTTTTCAGCAGATTTCTGGTAAAACCTCTGAGATTAAAAATTGCCATTAAAAGCTTCTCAAAAAATTTGTCGTTCCGAGTCGACTTTAAACTGTAGGTCCCGCCACTCATGTATAAAAATTAACGCACACAACACGAGCGGAGTGAGAGGCTAGGATGGACCTCCGAGTACTGTACTTGTCACAGTTGACAAATACACGTCCTCTAACCTAACCTAACCTAACCTAAGAAGCCTCTGTTTGAAATGAAAACAAATCCTTTGTATAATTTTTTTTTTATTAAAAAAAAACGAAATTAATTATTTTTCTTTTTATTGGTTTATGAAACTATTTACAATTTGTTGTTGTTTTATTTTCATTTTATATAAGTTTATAATAATATTTACATTGCATAATAATAATTAATAATTAATAATAATAATAATATTTTATTTTATTATATTTTATTTCATATAATTTTTTAATTTATTTTTAAATTTTTAATTTTAATTCTTTTTTTGTTTTAATATTGTCATTTAAATTTTTTTTTATGTTTATTTTTTATTTTTATAATTTCTTTTATAAATTAATCTGAAAATAAAAAGAAAAAAACAAAACATGAATTTAAAAATTAATTAACTAAAGTTAATAAAACAAATTAAAAAATATAAAAAAAATTAAAATTAAAACGAAATTGTTAAAGAAAGAAAAAATTTAAAAATTAATTTAAAAGTTAAATAACAAGAGAGTAGAGAGGAACTTTTGTTAGAATTTTTTTTTTTGTAGTTGTTTTTCATATTCTTGTTTAGTTTTTTTTTTCTTTTAGTTTTAGTTTACAAAATAATAGATAGCTTTTTATATAGAAAAATATTTATATAAATAATGATTTGCATATTTAAAGGGTTTTTCTAAATTAAAGTCTATTGTATAGGCTGATAAATAATAATTACTGATGGTAAGTATACCATTGAGACAAGAATTTAAAAAAAACTATTTTTTTATTTTAAATTTAAAAAGGAATTTTCTAAC
>JABZEU010000345.1:0-11036 GCA_014635995.1 Sarcophaga peregrina
CTCATTGCAACCTTTAATTATAAATCAACGTTTGTTAGTGAGTATGAAAGAATGAAGTCTCCGTGGTCTAGTAGGTAGTGTGCTGGCTTATTAGACGTAAAGCCAGGGTTCGATTCCCAGGCCAGACATTAAAAGGAAATACAAAAAACTGGCAAAACTCTGAGAGTAAATAAAATGCCATGAAAAGTTTCTCAAAAAATCTGTCGTTCGGAGTCGACTTTTAAACTGTAATTGAGCCATTGAGCCAAAATGAGTTTCGTCTCTGACCACAATTTTCCGATAAAGAAGAGGATCTTCGGTCAACTTTCCAAGAGCCCATTCATCAAAATTCTGCGAGACAGTAGGTCGTTCGGTTTCAATTCTTGCACCAGCTGTATTTTGAAAGGCTTTATACCAAAATCTTCCGCAAAATAATCGATTTTGTTGAGTAACAGAGGCCCAATTGCTGCGAACGGCGACGAATCGATAATTGATGGTCATCATTAACACTGGCTGATATAGCAGCGATATTTCCTTCTTCTTCGCACCCTACGTAAACGTGTTGGTAGTTTAATGTCCAACAATGTAAATTTGGTGCGAAATTTCTTCACAATAGCCTGATTAAACTGACCATAAAATGGAAGAAGCCCGCAATGAACTTTCTTAACAGAGCATGCATTTTGATAATAAAATTCCATGATTTGCAAGCGTTGTTCGTTTGTAAGACGATTCACGGTTAAATTATATACTAAACTGAAGATGTTTGGCAGTGAGAAACAAAACACGAAACGTGTGTGAGCTATTTAAACCAGTGTTGCCAAAAAATTAAAGCTAAAAAATCAGCTGTTATTTTTTAACCTTACTTTTCATAAATATTTTCTAATTCTCTCAACACCCCTAACATTTTAGTTTTGTTGTCTCATTTGGTATATGATTTCAAGAGACATAATTTCGCTGTGACTAGTTTTGTCACGTACAAACGTTTTCAATTAAAATTTTTATTTTTGTTGATTTTGTTTTTGTTGTTTTTGTTATAATCTAAATGAGTTGAATTCAATTGAATTTGCAGTCATTAGATCAAAGCATTACGCTTTAATTAGACTCAAATACTATGTTGTACTCGTGTGGGATTACGACAACTATACTTTACTTACATCGCACATTATTTTAATAATGTTCGTGTTTATTTATTAATAATGAAGTGGGTTAAAATTTTAAAGGAAAATCTAATCCTTTCTTCTCACTCTTCCATTCTCTCTCTCTCTCTCTCTCTCTCTCTTTATTACTGTTATTTATTTTCGTAGAATTTTGTATTTAAACTCAATAAAAATCAATTAACAAGTAATAATCTTATTGTTTAAGGCTATGTAGTTAAACAAGGGAGTAATTCTGTAGTTAAAAGATATTAGAACTAAAGGAGAATGGAATGGGAAAAAGCAATTAACATGAAACAAAATTTATAAAAGGACTTATGTTCTCTCGAGTATATTCTATAAGTGTTTGGGGATCATTAAATATTAATTCAGAATTCAGTGTAATTAAGATACAAATATATTTCATACTCTTTTTTTTTTAATTTTTTACACTTAACAGTGTGTGTGCATAGATGTTATCGTATAACCTGCTTAAAGAAAATGTGGAAGAAACGTTTTCTAATTAAAGTTATAACAGTTTCAGGCAATTTCTAAGGAAGATATTTTCTTATGATCAAATCCATTTCGATATAAAATTATTACGTTATGTTTACTTATGTATTAAAATTTGTAAGAATATAATTGCTTTAAGTAGAGTAAGAGATAAAGAATTGTATTCTATATACTAACATTCAGTACTTTTGTACATTTTTTGGTACTTTTTCATTACTAACATACCCCAAAACCCATGTCAGACGAGGAAATGAAAATAATATTTCCAAAGAAATGATTTTGATAAAAACTTTGAGTATAACTAAAAAAAGGTAGATTGTAATTCTGAATGAGGGGTTGTAATCAGAGATAAGTAATGATTCGTTTTTTCGTTACTCATAAGCACTCATGAAATTTAGAATATAAGAAAGTCAATTAAATTTAAATTTAACTACTTTGATTCGTTCATAATCACCACAACGTTGATTTATAAGTCCAGGTTGCAATGGGTATGCGTACAACTTTGACATTAAACTCAAACCATACGAAATATGTTTGATTCATAAGTCTACCCATTAGGCTTCATAAAATACTTATAATACTGATTCGAGTGCCTCAAAATATTCATCAAAATTGCAGTCTTAGTTGTTATTGCATTTAGAAAAAAAGGCAAAAAAATCAAAACAGCAAGGAGAGCAAACACAAAACCTTTTAATAAGTATCGGGTCCGACATCTAACGTTTTTTCATTTTCAACTAGTGCTTATTTCGTAAGTGGTAACATTTAGCTTATGTCTGATTTGACAGACAATTAGTTGTATCCTTCCGCTGAACGAATATGGACCATCCAATACGATTTCGCTTCGCTAAATGGGCCTGCGATAGGGGAGGAGGCCTACCTAGTCGATTATGGACTCGACTTACAGAAGATACCGATTTTGACAAAAAAAAAATCATCTTTTCCGATGAAGCTCATTTTGTACTTGGGGGGGTAAGTAAACAAGCAAAATTGTGGCATTTGGGCCACAGAAACCCGCACATATACATTGAAAAGCCGACGCAACCAAAACGAGTCACTGTTTGGTGCGGATTTTGGTCCAGAGGCATAATTGGGCCATTTTCCTTTGATAATGAGCAAGGAGTGGCAGTTACAGTCAATGGCGATCGTTGCCGGGCCATGTTAGAACGAATTTTTGTTCACAAAAATTGAAGAGCAGGATATTGGCAACATTTGGTTTCAACAGGAAGCTACACTCGATATTTTGCGGCCTGTTTTTGAAGATCGCATTATCAGCCGCAGAGCTGATGTCGTTTGCCCATCTCGGAGCTGCGATTGGGCACCATTTGACTCTTATTTGTGGAGTGCCGTCAAAGATAAGTGTTACGCCGACAAGCTAGAGGCTTTAAAGAACAATATTCGTGAAGCCATTGGTGAAATGCAGTTGCACACAATCGATAATGTGCTTAAAAATTGGACCGATCATGTAGGCTACTGCATGGCTATCCGAGGCAGCCATTTGAATGAAATTATTTCCCATTATTAGCCGGAAGGATTATGCTTTCAAATAAAAAAAGAAATTTGATAAACTATTCAGTAGTTTTTATTAAAGCATTTTCAAAAAAAAAGTTATTTGGCGGGCCCATTATTTTAGTATACGTACTCGTATCATACTGGTATTTCCATTCACATAAATGTTAGGTCAAGGAAAGTCGAAATCAACAACATTATACGTGTTGTTAAGCATGAAGTATGATGAGTACTTCAAACTCTGAATATGAGTAGAAGAGGTTTCAAAATATTAAAATAAGTATGAATGTATTCAGAAATTATCAGTATAATTCGTATTCTAATACCATTAGAATCCAGTTGATTTATTCCAGACTTAAAGAAGTTGGAAATCATTGACTTACGTTCCTTAACGTTGACAGAAATGGTTTGGTCCCATATAGTGCTCAAATATTGACCTACGAGGCCACTTAAACATTTTCAGTATTCACTAGATGTTCTTTGTTTTCATATGGATTTTTAATGTGTTGCAATTTGACAATTTTGTCTGTACACATAGCCATTAAATCTGAAACGACATAATTGGTCTGGATTATTGACTTAGTTTCTTACACTACTTATGTTGTGTGTGTTAATTGTATACATAAGTTGTGGGACCTACATTTTAAAGTCGACTCCGAACAACAGATTTTTGGAAAGCTTTTCATTGCAATTTTATTTACTCTCAGAGTGTTTTTGCCACAAATCTGCTAAGAAGTAATCGCCAAAGAAATAATTTTTGTATTCGTTTTGATGTCTGACCAGGGATACGAACTCTGGCTTAACGTCTAACAAGCCAACACACTTCCTTCTAGACCATGGCGACTACACAATTGAAGTGAGCCTTAATGAAAATTAGGTTTGCCAATTGCTAATTGACAATTTCATTATTTGCACGGCTTTGTTAAATTCTATATCCAGACAGGGTGATTTGATAAAACAGAATGAATAAACGAGAATGAATCAACAAGACTGCCGTCATAATCTGTAAAAGTTTAGAAGTCTCTAGTGGAAGTATAGTAATACTTGTGTATGTGTAAGTATTTTTTTCTATACCACTGTATGTAATATTGGACTTAAGCCAGACTAATACTTGACATAAAAGTTTTAACACTTCCTAACTTGTTGATAGATCTCTTAACAATTTTCCTCTCTTTCTTCTCACTTTCTTCCTCTCTTTCTTCCTCTCTTCTTCCTCTCTTTCTTCTCTCTCTCTCTCTCTCTTATCGCAATGTTTTTTAAGCCTTAAGTATTCGTATATCAACAAATGAAATTCATTTTAAATGTACCTTAAATCCTGTTACATGTTCCATGAGATTTAGAAAATAGAAAACAAATCTAAGAAATTGAAGACCATAATAGAGGGAGAGAATTGTTCTATTTAAAAAAAAAAATTGCGATAACAATAGTAATAACACAGTAAAAACATGCAATAAAATTAAACTCAAACACAATAAATAGTAAATAAGTATGTATGTGTGTATGTATGTGTATATTGCTGTATGTATGTGTAAAGGAAAAAATCCAGATAGCACACATGTGTATGAAAGTCTCCGTACGTGAGGGTATTTCGGTGAATATGACTTTGAAAATAGAAGGAAGAAGAGCACAATTATAGACTTTTATAGCATACAAGACATTGAGACTCATAGGAGTCCATATAATAGTGCCTGTACTTGGTCACGTAATACAGCAAAATGTTTGTATATTAAATGTCACGATGTGAATGTATTTTTATTAAAAAGTATCACAATAATTTCTATATGCAAAGATATCACAAAGTAAATAAAGTGTCACTTCCAAAAACAAATGGTTAGTTTGTTAGTTTTTTTCTTCAAAAATTATAAAAATTTTTTCACTTTTAAAAACTATTGACAAACTTTCTGAATTTGGTAATTACAACCCTGTAGTCCGGACTTTCTTTCTAGCTTCTCACACCACTCATGTTATGTGCATTTTTTATTTTATACAAGAGTTACGTGACAGTCGCCGTAGTCTAACTAGGTAGTGAGTTGGCTTATTAGACGTAAATCAAGGGTTCGTATTCCAAGTCGACCATCAAAACAAAAAGAAAATAAAATTTTTCTTCGGCCACTGCCTGTCAGCAGATTTCTAGCAAAAATTCTCTAAGAGTAAATAAAATTACCATGAAAAGCTTCTCAAAATAAGTCGATTTTAAACTGTAGATGCCGCCACTTATGTAAAAAATTAAAGCACACAACATCATGTGGTGTGAGAAGCTAGGTCGTAATCCTGACTGAAGGGTTGTAATTACCAATAATGTTATGTATGTACGTTACGAGACCTAGAGTTTAATGCCATTCCTGAAGAACAGATTTTTAAAATTTTTCATAGCAAATTCATAACGGATGATTTTTTAGCTGTTATCTTTTTGCCTGCACTGGTTTAAACAGCGCACGCACGTATCGTGTTTTGATTCACTGCCAAACATCTTCAGTTTGGGCTATAATTTAACCATGAATCGTCTTACAAACGAACAACGCTTGCAAATCATTGAATTTTATTATAAAAAGGCGTGCTCTGTTAAGAAAGTTCATTGCACGCTTCTTCCATTTTATAGTTAGATTAATCAACCCACTGCAGCGGCTATTGTTACTTAATTTCGCATCATTGTTTCATTGTTCGCATCATTAAACCACCAAAACGCGTACGTAGAGTGCGAACTGAAGAAAAATATCGCAGATCTATCGGCCAGTGTTAATGATGACCATCAATTATCGGTTCGTCGCCGTTCGCAGCAATTGGACCTCTGTTACTCAATAACGTGGAAAATTTTGCGAAAGGATTTATGTGTAAAGCCTTTCAAAAGACTTGCATGACATGTGGTTTCAACAAGACGGTGCTACTTGCCACACAGCACGCGTAACAAAGGACTTTTTGTGAGTCGGTGAAGACTTTATTTCATGGATTTTTTATGTGTTTCTTTTTTTTTTTTGAAAAATTTTCCTATAGCTCTTACAAAATAACCCATTACTTCTCTTTTTCTACGAGTTTTCTTACCACTCTCTCTTACTTATCATTGACTCTGGTCTAATAAGCCAATATAAAATATCCTAGAGTGTAACTAATTCAAATTCCTTATTTCTTCCAGTTGAGGAAACACATTTTTATTAACACCATTATATTAATGTATAACGCGATCTTTTTTGCTAGAAAGATTAAACTCTCCGTGTATAGCATAAAACATTCATTCTACTCTTGACTACAATTCACTGCCACGTTTGTACCTTTTAAAAATATTTAAGCTCGTATACTGCAATTGAAATAAAAAATATTTTGTGTTTAGTTTTAATTAAGATTCTTTATTATTCTCACAAATCTGTGTGCCACTGTTCGCAACTTGATGTAAACAACAAGAATTGAATGTTACTGCTCACTTTATACCGTTTGCATAAACAATAACAATTACTAGACCATTATTCAAAGGGTCTTTGTAAAAGAGATCTTCAAATTTCGATAACTCTCTTCAAACACACAGCGTCTTCACACAAGACTGACTGAAATTTACTAACTTTATTGCCTGTTTTGCCTTGCCTTTTATGTGGCAGGATAAACAGTCTGATGAACGCTCTTGCATGTCTTTGCCTTCTCAAATCTCTATAAATATAAACATCGTTTATAAAATTAGCGAATTTTCCACATGGTTTCGTTTATTCATTTTCCTTCTCACATTCAACTCTTATATTTAGCATAACCTTGGACATTTATTTGTTTTAAATTGAATCTTTCAGTTTTCCGTCTCTCCACTTGCCACCAACCTTGGAAAAAAAAGTTAATTTTTGTTTCAAACTGCTTTTCTCTCTCTTTTGCCACTAAAAAATTTGTTAAAAACTTTTTTCATTTAATTTTTCATGTTAATTTATTTGTTTTCCTTGTACAATTCAGTGGAAATTTTCTCGGGGTTTTGTCGTTCTTTTTTCCATTTTTTGCAAAAAACTGTTGCAAATTAACCACAATCGTACATCCATGACCTTTTCATTTGCGGCATTTTCATTTCATAATAAATTGTGTTGAATTCTTGATTAAACTTTTTATTCTCTGATGTGTCCAGGGAGACAGAACAAGGGAGAGAGAGAGACAATATGTTGACAAGGCTTGCCAAAGATTTGTCAAAGACACGTTTGAGAAAAGAATTTTTGATGGAAAAATATTTTTCACAGCATTTGAGGATAATTTTTAATGTGTTAAAATTTAATAAAGACTCTAATTAATTGAACATTAATTGTTAATGAATAACTCTTAAAAGTGTAAAGATAAACCTCCCCTCGACAAAGAATGCTTTTAGGACAATCTTTAGTTACTCGCGCAAATCTCTATCAGTTTAATAAGTAAAAATAATTGCTATCTTTTGCTTAGAAACTGTAATCGGTAGGTCCTACATCTTATTTATTTTATACGATAAAAGACCTTAAAATATCAAACACAATTCTAAAAAAATGTCGCTGTTGGAAGAACTTTATGCAAAATACTGTTAGGGAAATGAAAAATCTAGATACTTGTGTTTTGCCTTTACATCGCTTAACATTGTAATTATAAACAAAAGCTACAAAAACAAAACAAAGCATTAAAAAAAAAATGGCTAAAAACATTACAACAAAGCTATTTACATTTGCAGTGATTTCGAGTAGGCGAAGTCATAAACATTTGCCTACAAGAACTTTCATTAGACTGTTTAACCTGTTATATAAAAGGCAAAGCAAAGTAGGCAACTGAGTTAGTGAAAGTACAGTCAGTCTTATGTGAAGACGCGGTGTGTTTGAAGAGAGTAATTGTTGTTTTCGAAATCTCCGTTACAAAGATCGGAGGTTTAGCAATTGTTATTGTTTATGCAAAGCGTATAAACAGGGGAGTAAAAAAACGTCGCCGTAGTAGGTAGTGTGTTGGCTTATTAGACGTAAATCCAGGGTTCGAGTCTTAGGCCAAACAAATACAAAAATTATTTCTTTGGCGCTTTCCTCTCAGCAGATTTCTGGCAAAAACTCTGAGTAAAAAAAAATTCTGTCGTTCGGAGTCGACTTTAAGCAGTAGGTCACGCCACTTATGTATAAAATTAATTATGTGGTGTAAGAACTAGGCCAGACTGGAGGGTTTGTAATAACCAATTATGTATGTAAACATGTTGTACTTATACCAGAGAGTGCGTTGGTTTTATATTGACAACATCTGATAAATGATTCTGGTTAACCAGTCATTATTCAAACACATACGCAAACATAACATGTATGGCATGTTTTGGAATTGTTTTCCTTTCAATTTTGTTGTTGATATTCCCACTTAGTAAGGGTTCAAGAATTGCAGATTTTTAAAGCATATTTCCTTGCTGGTGCATGTACATATGTTGGAAATGAGAGAGAGAAACAAGAGAAATAGCAGTAGTTTGGTAGTTTGTAATTAAACAAATTGATTGTCTCTCCCTTCACCATTCCATCACTGAGAAAAGTTCAATGGCACGCCGACAATTTTTTATTCTTCTTCTTCTACTCTTTTTTATTTTATGCCTTTAATGGTCCTTAAGCTATGGTTGAGTGGTAAGTTTGTCTGTCTATGTGTATGTGTGTTATATGAGAAAAACAATAGCGGCATTGAGGTGAAGGTAATTAATACTTATTCAACATACAACTTATGCAGGAGACAAAAATATAAAATCCCAAGAGAAATTTACGGAAGACATTGAAACAAAGAGGAGAAAGTGTAAGTATAAGCATAAGTCAGTATGTATAGGTGAATATTTGTTTGTATGTATTCTTGAAGTGTTGCAGAAACACTTTTAATTGTTAAAATGTTGTTGATAGGAACCAAAGGGAATCGATGAAATTTGTTAATGACTTTATCAATTGAGTGGCAAAGGCGGAAAAATGTACCTGCATTTCCTTACAAAAAAAAAAAAAAAATTCCTTACCTTTGGTGCTTCTGTTTTATTGGCTTAAAGCAGGTGTGCCCAAGCCCTATGCGCTTTATACTCATTTGTTTTTGTAAAAGCGCTTAGCTATATGATGAGTATTTTCAATACACACATATAGCGCACTCAATAGCAATACGAAAACACAAACAAATTTGTCTTATTAGTTTTTTTGTCGTTTCTTCATTGTAAACACACAAGTGGAAAGCAACAACACATTCGTATGCTTGGCTGGTAAACATTGATTTTGTTTTTGTTTATCGTATGATACGTTTTAAAAAGTGTGGTTTGAAAAGCACTCAGAGAAAAATGCTTTTAGTTTTAAATTTCAAACTTATATGTACCTGTTATTCACAAAAAAAATATTGTATGATCACTTGCAATCTACTCTCACATGAATAAAAACGTTTTTATGATTTCTTTGTATTATATTTGTTCTTCTTAAAATGAATTTAGAAATGAATTTAGGAAGTTGCTGAGTTTATGAATTGGAATTTAAAAATTTTGAGTTTTTAGACGAAATCAAGTCTCAAGCTTTTAACATTGACCTAGCATTTTAACGGACTTAACAACTCATCTAAATAACCTTAATATTTCCCTTCAAGGCAAAAAACAAATCGGTTTTTGACTTGGTTGACTTAATTCGAGGGCTTTCTTAAAAAGATAGATATTTTTTTATACGATTTAAATATGGATAAAATGTTCCACTTTCCATGCTTAAAAACTCTGTTAAATGATGAGTGCAAAATTTTAAATTTTGATTTTTCTAAATATTTAAGTCATTTTGACGATTTAAAAATAAATTTTCAAAAACGGTTTAAAGATTTTGGACTGCATTAAGCAAATGATACCAATTTTTTTTACTCCATTGACGTGTAGCATATACGATCAGAAGCCTGAGCTACAAATGGAGCTATGTGATCTGCAATGCGACTCTGAACTTAAAATTTCTAACTTAAGTGGTATTGATTTTTGGAAATATTTAAATCCAAATAAATACCCATTGCTTCACAAGGAAATTTTAAGTTTGTATTCAATGTTTGGCAGTACCTATATATGTGAAAGTGCATTTTCAAAATTAAAATTAATAAAAAACAACCACAGAAGTAGAATGAGAAGCGATAATTTGGAGGCCTTATTAAAAATATCTACAACCGAAATTGACATAAATTTGGATGATTATTGGAAGGGATCATGGAAAAACTTAAAGGACATTTCGATTGGTAAGTTCGGGTTTAAAATAAAATTTACACACACTAATCTTTTTTTTCCATTTCAGATAATTTTTACAAAAAATACAAATCAAATTTTTTTGCCGTGTACCTAAATATATGAAATATTTTTTTTCTTTTTTCTTTGTATTTATTACTTTTTACAACAAAAATTTTGAATAAAAAAATGTTTTTCTTTAAATGTATTGGTGTTTACTCTTCCATAAGGGACTTTTGGGCACCCCTGGCTTAAAGCGTTTTTGGTTGAATGAAAGTTAATTGAACGTCTACAGCTGAATATATATTAATGCAATGTTTAATTCATTAATTCATTCTGTTTATTTAAGTTTGTTTAAATCGTTTTATCTCTTCATTGTATTGCGGTTAAAATTAATAAATTGAAGCCTTAATTATAACCAAATAGCCTTTGGCCTGCAGAAGTTCCCATAAACAAACATTGTTATGTCAGACAGAAAATAAACAGTATTGACAGGAGATAAAAGAAACCAAATTGGTTCATAAAAATTTACTAAATATATAAAAAAACATACAGAAATAATGGTTTGTTAAATTTTATTCAACTTGTCGAAAAACAACAAAGGCCAAGTCCATATGTATGTTTGGTTTTGTTAAAATATTTTTTGTTGCATAAAAACCTTTTGAATACTTTGTTTTTTGGTTTTTGATCAATTCATTAAACAAGACCACTATTAAAACCACAAATTTTACATCTTTTCGGTAAAGAACATCTTTTTC
>JABZEU010000346.1:0-11029 GCA_014635995.1 Sarcophaga peregrina
GGATTAAGTGAGATAGAATGTAAATTAGAATAATATAGCAAATAAGTAAATTTTGGTATAAAAAGAGCCCTTTGGCCAGAAATAAATCAGATTCTAATGAAAACTCAAATCGGCAACACTTTGCCTTGAATTTTATTAATAGATCTCCTTTTGCCCTTACCAAGGTAAGATCGGCAATTGCAATAGCGTAACCAACGGCAAACTCTGCCGGTTACAAAAATACCTTTTCATATTTATATATTAATACAAAGCTTTTTTCCATCACAATGTCTTCTCTTTTTAACAAAATTTCTAACTAAAATTACATTCTTTTCAGCACATGTATGATTAAAATTTTAATGATTTTATATTTAGATTATCTTTATACAAAGTTTTCATGTTCGGACAATCCCAATAATCTAAATTAATTATATACATTAGAGCGACTAATCAAAAAAAGTGCTCGATGTACCCTCCTAAAAATGAACCTTGGACTTTTGTAAGACAACATTTCAAATATTTCGGCTCCAGATTCGACCACTCGTGAACTGGATCATTTTGAAAAAGGGTCTATTTTTGAACATTTTGTTAATTTGTAGATCTGCTTCTTTACCAACATATACAATACAATTTGTCCAAGGACGATCATCCATGTCTTTTTTTAAAGATATTCTGCAAAAAAAAAATGGTTTTTGAATTTTTTGTTCGGGTGTGTTTGTAATAACAATGTCAAATTAACATATTTTAATCTTTAGTCGATTTAATTAAATACGGGTCTCAGCTTTTTTTGAAATTCGCACAAGTTCGCGTTTTGAAAAAATGCAACGGAGTGGCAACCCTTCGTTGTAAATATGTCAATTGGGTATCAAATTTTTTCTTTTGCCAGGTACACATCATTTTATATGTAAATAATTTAGATTTTTGCAAATTAGATGCATTTTCGAGGGTGCTCTGGAATACATAAAAATGCAATTTTGTGGTAACTCTAATTTAATAGCGGATTTAGTTTCTAGATCCTTTATGGATTTAAATAGGACTAAATAAAGAAAAAAGAAATGATCCACGACTTTTTGGCGGCATATTTGTTTACCAAATTAAAAAAAAAAATTATAAATTTATTGTTGATATTTACAAAACTACAAACACAACCACTACAAAAACGCGAACTTGTGCGATTTCAAACAAAGCTGAGACCCGTATTTAATTAAATCGCTAAAGATTAAATATGTTAATTTGCATTTTTATTACAAACAACCCCGAACAAAAAATTCAAAAGCATTTTTTTTACAGAATATCCTTAAAAAACGACATGGATTATCATCCTTGGACAAATTGTATACACTGTTGGACGCGCCCTAAAAACCTTTCTATGTATATAGATATTGTATATGTTGGTAAAGAAACAGATTCCCAAATTAACAAAAATGTTCAAAAATAGACCCTTTTTCAAAATGGTCCAGCTCACGAGATGGTCGAATCTGGAGCCGAAATATGTTAAAATGTCTTCATAAAATACCAATGTTAATTTAAGGGGGGGTACATTTTGCACGAATTTCGCTTCCCATACACTGGAGTCGCTCTAATATACATATATTTGTATTTCTTTAAAATATTAAAAAAAAATAGATAAAACAAATTTAATTAAAATATCTCAAAATTTAAAGAAATTGATAAAAAAAAAATTTTAAAATAAATAAATTTTGTTTGATTTTATTTACTTATATACTTAGGAAATTTCTTTTTTAATCTATAATATACTATTTATTATTATTTAGATCTGTTATTATTTTCGCTGTTTCATGTTTTCAATTTTCTTATTCTAATCACAAAACAGCAAATCATATGATAGTCATGTAATGTCGATGTATATTCTAGAACAATTTCTAATATGTAACCCAATGGAGAATCCTCTTTACTATTAACATTAAAATTTTCAATCATTTAAAATATTTATAAGGAAGGTATTTTGAGATTGCAAACCATATAAATTATTTACACTGTAAAATGTTCAGGAAACATGAAACCTCAGACAGATTCAATGCAAATAAACTTGAAAGTGGTTTAAGGTTGCTGTTAAATATTTATACTATGTTCAGACATGCACTTTATTAAATCAATATTCGGTTATTGAGAACAATATTTTTGGTGTTCAGACATATAATATACGAAAATTTATTTGACAGCTGGTAAACAAAACAGCTGATTTCTTCAACAACATTGCTTTTAATTTAATCGCGAAAATAAGTGCCAAAAAATTAGATAAAAAATGGAAAACAATTTAACATTGCAAAAGGTATTGCAAGTGATAAAACGAAACGCCGAGCTGTTGCGGTTAGTAGAGGCTACTTTTGACTCCAAAGTGGCTTATCTCAGAAGGATGAGAAAAAAAAATATGTTAATAGTGGACAGCTTGCAGAAAAGAAAGCTTTTGCTTATGGCACTGTTAGAGGAAAATGAAACAAGAAGGTCTTTATGGAAATTGGTAAGTAAAATATGAACAATATTTATCAAATCAATAGCATTTCCAATTTTCAGAACCGCCCATCGACATTTTGGGAAGTCAATTGTCAATGCAACGATGACCAATTTTTTAAAATGCATTTTAAATTCGCATGACTCGAAACAGTTTTGATGTACTCTGTGGATTGCTCGTGAATTTGAGCAAGGATGACACAAGGTGGCGAAAGGCAATAACGTTAAAAAAGCGCGTAGCCATCGCTTTGTTCACACTCAGTTCATCTGGGGAGTATAGAGTGGTTTCCGAGCTTTTTGGTGTCGGTAAATCTACTGTGTGCACAATCGTAATTGAGTTTTGTGAGGAAGTGTGGCAGCTTTTGTCTACAACTTATATGAAGAAATTGCCTCCAACGCAAGAACTGGTAAATGAATGCGTTAACGGATTCCAAAGGCTTGGTTTTCCACAATGTCTAGGGGCCATCGGTAAGTTTGAAATTTTTGATATTTTGTAGCAATTTTATATGCCTTCATAAATAAAGAATCTTCACATTACAAGCAATTCCAATTTATATTTACAGATGGGTGCCATATTGAAGTCAAACCCAGCCAAAACGATGCCACTGACTACTATAACTATAAGGGATGGTATTCTATGGTACTTTTGGCGCTTGTGGATTACAGGTACAATATATGCAATTTTTTTTGTTGTTCAAATATATAATGTGTTATAAACAGGTATCGTTTTTTATACATAAACATTGGGGCTCCTGGACGTTGCAACGATTCCCAAATTTATAATGGATCCCGATTGAAGAAGGTACTAGAGGACTCCGATGTTTTAAAAAATCACACGCAGCAAATAGGTAATGTGCAAATGCCAGTTTGCATTTTGGGGAGACTCTGCCTTTAGATTCTCCACTAATCTAATGAAACCATATCCATTTTCATTGGCGTTATCCGGTGAACAAAAGTTGTTCAACTACCAATTGTCGAGGTGCAGAAGAGTGGTAGAGAACGCATTTGGTCACCTCAAAGCACGTTTTCGCCGTATTGGCAAAGGGTTAGATAATCGTGTAGGGAACGCGCCGATTATTGTTCGAGCTTGCTGCGTTTTACACAACTTCTTGAATGAAAGAAATGATAATATAAACCAGCTTTGGCTTGAAACCATTCAAGATTTCAGATCAAATCGGGAAAGTCCAACAGATAGCACTACCATTGGTGATAGCGAACCCACCGCTGAAGCTATACGACAAAATTTATGCTCTTATTTTAGTAAGTACAAAAACAACATTTAATATTTTACATTATTTATTTTATTTTTTATTTAAAAAAAAAATTAAAGCATTGCTGAGCCTTTTATTATCTTCCGCAATGCTGTTCAAGAGTTCTATTTTTTTCTTCTCCAATTCTACTAATTGTTTTTCATTCTCTTCACTTTTGTTTAAATGCACTTTTAAATCGTTGGAAGTACTATTAAAGCTTTCTATAATACTTTCCTTAAAATTAATTTTTTGTTTTTTTCGTGCAGGTTCTGACGCACTGGATCCAGGTGAAGGAGAATACAACAACACTGGCGATGATGGTCCGGACATTGGTGAATCTGGCGATGGCGTTGGTATTGCTGTATCTCTAGATTGTGAAACATCTGTATAAATAAAAAAATTTTTAATTAAAACAAATGAAAAAAAAAATTATTAATAAAAAGTAAAAACAAAACATACCGTCAATGCTTTCCAATACCAGTTCATTGAAGGAATTGGCTTTAAAGCCGCCAATAATTTGGTGGACAACTTCATAGTGGCACCATGTGGAAGGTGACCCACCAGAAATGCCCATTGTCGCCTTTTCCTTCCTGAAAAATAAGGATTTTTTTTAAACAAGTTTTATGTACATTTATATGTAAGTAAATACCTGTACCGCTGGGTGAAATTTTGTACTTTCACCTGTACATCCCTTGGGGTGCAGCAGTGTCCCTGTCGGCTGAGCTCTTCCGCCATCTCTGCATATATATGACCATTTTTCCGATGTCCACGGAGCCCACCCAATCGATTTCGCCACATATCAAGTAGGGCTGCTTCGCTGGCCTCGTTCCAGCCCATCCTATTTTCTTATTTCTTTCTTTTTAATATAAATATAATTCTTATTAGAATATTAAAAAAAAAAAATAAATAAATACAAACCTTTCTGCTGACCTTCCATTTTTTGTTTGTCGTTGTTTACATTTGAGTTGTCAAATATCAATAGAAAGTGTTCAGAAAAATGTTATATGCTCACTGAACGTACTTATGACAGTGTTGTATTTAAAGTTTTTATTAATGTTATAACAATTATGAATTTATTGATCAATAATTAATTGAAATTTTATATGAAATATTGAGATCAATAATGACAGTTTATTGAGATTTTCTCAATATAGTGCATGTCCTGAACATATTTAAAGTAAAAGAATTAATAAAAAAAAAACTATAGCAAAACTTGAAACATAATCAGAATTTCAAGGTTTTTCTATTATCATAATTTGAATTAACGTCAAAATCAAAAATAAGGAAAAATGTATAAATCCAGTAGAAATAAAAATGAAAAGAAAGTTAGAACTATACATTGCGTACTATTACCAAACATTATAAGGCGCATTTAATAATGATTTTCAATAATGTGATTTGTGGAAAACAAAATTCGATAAGAGATTACATTTGCATGGGTAGACATAAAAATATTGATTGTTTTTACTTATAACAAACGTATACTAAAATATCTAAACATTTAATACTTACCAATGTCAATGTAAATATGATTGTTTTTATATATATATATAAATATGTATAATGATCATGTTATTAGTGATATGTCATTTAATCAATTTATAGATATACTAGCAGATTGTACCCGGCGTTGCGCGGGTTATAAAAATAACAATAAATAAAAATCATGTTTTGAAACCGGCTTCATGAAAAATGCCATTTTTCAAATTGTTCGGAAACCGGTTTATCAAACAACTCAGTTTTTAGAATACTCTAAGTCCTAAATATAAATGCATGCAATTTGCCCGTTTTCGGCCCTTTTTGGCCCCTTTTGGTCCAACTTTTAAACAAAACACCTCTAATAGCTATTGGCGAAACTTCACCAAGTGTTAAATCGTAAGAAAAGAAAATACCTTTCAAAACCCATAAAATACGGCATTTATGCATAAAGTACTAATTTTGCCTTTTTTTCCCTTTGTCCATTTTTTTTTCCCTTAGTTCAAAATTTTTAAAGGATTTTTAGCCTAAACCTGCACGACAAAACCTCGATCAATATCCCAAATTTCAAGAAAATCGGTTCAAGAGTTCAGGCGTGATGCGGTATGCACTTTAATTTGCCCGTTTCCCCCTTTTTGGACCCCTTTTGGTTCAACTTTAGAAACGGAACACCTCCAATAGCTGTTTGGAATTTAACCAAGCTAAATCGTAAAAAATACTTTTAAAAGACATAAATGGATTCGTGATTGTGTATTCAAGTGAACAGAAGTCTTCTGCAACTTTAATATTTTCAAAACAAAGCGAAATAAAACCAAAAAATAAATATCATAAAACATACCAACAATTTCCTAAATAAAAAAAAAGAACAAGTTTGTTTATTAAAAACAATTTGAAATCAATTAGCTAAAAACAAATAAGAAAGTTCAAAGAAGAAAAAAAAAAAAAAAAAAAAAAAAAAACAAATACACTAACTGGGCAGGCAGTTTCTTAATGCCTATACCTTACTAGGGAGTAAGAATGAAAGCAAGTAGTGATGAGGATTCAGTTCAAGTGATGATAATTTGCATGAACTGGCAAAGTGTAATAACAAAACGAAAAAATGTTTAAAACCAACAAATTCCGAAAAAAGAGGCATAAGAGATTTGATGAGCCTGGTTTCATCTAACGTTAATAAATTTGCTGCACTTGCGGATAATGAGATATAGATATGATTGATAGAAATACCGAATCTGAAAAAATTATTAAACCGCCACACCTATATTTGTGAATAATGTAACAATATAAATAAAAATGATTAAATGCATTGTAGTGTGATTGCTTGGTAATGATTTTAATTATAAAAGTCTAAAGACGGTCCAGGTTAAACTTAATATAAAGTCGGTTGATGCGTATCGGAAGTTAACCAAATATTTTTGATTCCATAAGTTAAGTTACATACTTACCAGAGTAAAAAGTGATCGCGCTTACAGATTCGTCATCAAGGTCTGCATCACACTACTAATATAGAAGATATAAAAGCTGACCTTCTACTTAAAGGTCATGCTGTAAGGTTTGTTACTAATGTGAAAAGTAAATTTTCTAAGAATCCCCTACCTATGTTTTACGTGGATATCGATCCGAGCCCCATAATAAAAAAGTATTTGAAATACGGGAAATTAACCGATGCGTCGTTCAAATAGAAGCTCCTAAAAGTACTAATGAATACGAAACCAGAACGACTTCCCTAGTTTGGATCCAAACTATAAACAGTCTGAAGGTCGGATTTATACAAATTCCAATAATTTTACTCCAGGTGTAACATATGCAAATGTTGGAAGTCAAAATGAAAATAACAGTATATTTAAAAACATAGAAAATCTATTAAATAAACAAATTGAATTAACCAACACGCTAATGAACATGATGACACTCCTTATAAGCAAATTATGCAAGTAAATCTGAGATTGGCTGTATGGAATCTAATGGAATTTTAAATAAACTAAATGAAATTGAATTTTTATGAAGTCCAAACACATTGACATTTTTCTTATATCTGAAACGCATTTAACTGACAGATCTTATGTTAGAATTAAAGCATACGATTTTGTTTTCGCCAACCATCCTGATAATAAATCGCATGCCGGAGCTGGCCTATTTATAAAATCGACTATGTTTTATGAAGTTGCCGTAGAAACTTGCAAAACCATTTACAGGCAGCTGGTGTAAAACTGGTCTGCAACGGTAGGCCTATAAATATTTACGCGATATATTTTCCACCTAGGCATTGCGTAAAATCTGCTGATTGCGAAAGTTTTTTCAAGAGTTTTGGACATTGTTACATAGTAGCAGGTGACTTCAATGCTAAACATCCTTGGTGGGGCTCTAGACTAATTAATCCAAAAGGTAAAAATTTATATGAATGTATTTTGCGAAACAACCTTAAAACCTTATCAGGAAGTAGTCCAACTTACTGGCCCTCAGACCCTACCAAAATTCCGGATCTACTTGATTTCGTAGTCTATAACGGTATTTCCAGGTATTCTCTTGACATCTTAAACGACGAAAGTCTTAGTTCTGATCACACTCCACTCCTTGTCAACTACAAAGCCGACGTAAAGATAGTTCCAAATAAAATTAAATTAATTAAGAGATACACTAATCTGGACCTCTTTAGTCGGCAAATAGAGAGTAATTTAAGCCTCAACATTGCGATCAAATCTGGGGATGATTTGGATGACGCAGTCGAAAAACTCACTTCCTCTATACATGAAGCTGCTGTTTTATCTACTCCTCTCTTTGCAGTTTTCTCATAGTAGGGGATCTAAAGTTCGAGCTTCTGCAACAGCAAGGGAATTAATAAGACAATCGCGGCGGTTGAGGAAAATTTGGCATCGTACGAGAAATCCAACTGACAGAGCAAACTGGAATCTGGCCATTAAATTGTGCTCGGAATTCTTGGCGAAAGAAAGGAATGAAAATATCGGTCAGTTTTTAAAAAATTAAAACCACACAATAAAAACAAAGAATTTGAACTTTATAAAGCTACCAAATACTTAAACGTCCAGCAAAAACCAACGTCCCCATCAAAAACGAGCTTGGTATATGGTGTAGAAATGACGTAGAGAAATCTGTTGCCTTTGCATCATCATTTGAAGAAAACTTTTCAACCAAACCGCATCAATGTTGATGATAATAGCATTCTAAATTTTTTAGATGTGGCGTGTCAAATGAATTTACCTTTAAAAAGTATATCTCCTAATGAAACCAAAGCTGAAGTAATGGCGTTAAGTAACAAAAAGAGCCCAGGTTATGATAAAATCGATGCAACTGCCATCAAATGCTTACCGAGAAATGGTATAATTTACCTAACAATAATATTTAACGCAATATTAAGATTGCAACATTTCCATCCCAATGGAAAGTTGCTGAGATAATAATGGTTTTGAAACCAGGCAAACCAATAAATAATATATCTTCCTATAGGCGAATTAGCTTACTGCCTATTTTTTCAAAAATATTCGAAACTCTTACTAAATCGCTTACTACCGGTTCTAGAAAAAAACAAAATAATTCCGGACCATCAATTTGGCTTTCGACTAAAGCATGGTACACCTGAACAATGCCATCGTATCTGTAAAGTTATATCTGATGCTCTTGAAAAGAAGAAATACTGTTCTGCTGTATTTTTAGATATACAGCAGGCATTCGACAAAGTCTGGCATGCAGGGTTGTTATATAAGTTAAAGCTGCTATTGCCTGCCCCTTTTTATATATTATTCCTATCGATATTGAAGCCGTATCCCTCAGGGCAGCGTTCTCTGGTCCTGTTTTATATACAACATATTTACTTATGATATGCCATCTACAGAAGATGTAACATAGCAACATACGCCGATGATACAGCGTTTTTATCTTCACACAGAATTGCATCCGAAGCTTCAAATAGATTGCAAGTGCAGCTAGATATTCTTCATCTCTTGGCTTAATAAATGGAATATTGTTGTCAACACGCAAAAATCAAATCATATTACATTTACATTAAGGAAACAGACCTGTCCTCCTGTGTTTTTAAAATGGTACCAACCGGAATTCCTAGCAAAAACGAAGTCAAATATCTTGGACTTCATCTGGATAGACGACTGACATGGCGTAGTCACATTAAGGCCAAAAGAAAACAACTTGACACAAAATTTAAGCAAATGTACTGGCTACTAGGACGGAAATCCCAACTTTCTCTTGAAAACAAAGTGCTGCTTCTGAAAACTATTCTAAAACCAATTTGGACCTACGGTATAGAGTTATGGGGAACTGCAAGCAATTCAAATATTGAAATTCTACAAAGATTTCAGTCAAAAGCCCTCAGATCAATTTGCTAATGCTCCATACTATGTTACTAATAATACTTTACATAGTGATCTTCAAATGCCTTTCGTGAAATCTGAAATCAAAAAATTCAGTACTAATTATTTAAGAAGACTTAGTAATCACTCCAACGTTTTGGCTATCACTCTATTAGACGAGTCAGATGAGTTCCGTAGACTTAAAAGAAATCATATATTAGACCTACCATTTCTATAACATATGTTTAATTAAATCTTATTTTCCTTAATTATTAGTTTCAATCACCTGTTATGTAAATCTCACACATTCTTATAGTCTTTTATTAACTGTTAAAAACACTATTTATATTGTATTCTTATATAAATATTTTATATTGTTGTTTCCGATGGGATTCAACAGACTCTGTTAATATCTACCTATAATCGAATTTGCTTATTATTGTACTATAGATTGCAAATAAAAATTACAATAAAAAAAGACATAAACATTTAAGCATAAAAATGAAATTTTTGCTCATTTTTTCTCCTTTTGTCCCATTTTTTTCCCCCTTTTGGTCAAAATTATGAAAAGATCTATAGACTATAACCTGGACCGACACAAAGTCCGATCTATATCCCAAATTTCAAAAAAATCAGTCCAGGCTTCAGGCGTGATTGGCTAACAAACAAACAAAAAAAAAAAACAGACTTACAGAAAGATTTATAATATATATTAGGATGTAATAGATGTTGGAAAAATAAATATGGATCTCTTTTTCTTAGTAAAGATGATGAATTGAATAAAGGAAGACCAGATTGTGAGCTGATCATAAGCAGATAGTGACCAGATCATAAGCAGATAGTGACCAGATCGTAAACAGATCATACGCAGATAGTGACCAGATCGTGAGCAGATCATTACAGACAAATAAACATGAATAATAATAATAACTTATTAAAGGAAATTGTAATTGCTAGATCAATATTAACAGAAAAAATTAAAAAATATTAAATAAATATATAATATGGACAGGGTAAATATATTAGAAGATATATTTCAATCTATAACAAAAACTTAAAATCATATAATTGAAAAACTTTAAAGTAACAATAAGAAATAACTTAAATAAGTACGCATTAATAAATGATGATATAGTCGAAACAATTCGCGATGATAATGTAAGATTTGAGACTAACTATACAATCATCTAAAAAGATAATAAAATCATTCCTTCTTCCAATTATAATAGTGTTGAAGATGATATCTGGACCAAACTTCGCTTTTATGGTCCCAAATTTCCAAGTTGGTTTGCCTTTATTATACTATTGCAACTGTACCCTCTCTCCCACGCTAATTTGACGAACAAGTGGAGATACTAATATTGACTTTGGTTACTTTACTGGACGTATTGCGTCTAATTTGATTCTTAATTCACGATTCAGATAAAGTTTTGAGGGACTTTGATACTTATTTAACCTCTCCAGGGATTTGATAAGTCTTTTTTCGCACTAATTCCTGTTTCCCCATGGACTACAATGTCATTAAAATATGAA
>JABZEU010000347.1:0-11023 GCA_014635995.1 Sarcophaga peregrina
CATAGGCTTTAACATAGCTCCACAAAAAATAATCTAAAGGCGTTAAATCGCGAGATCTAGGCGGCCAATTGACCTGTTCCGAACTTGAAATAAAATGTTCGCCAAACTCGCTTCTCAGTAAGTCCATTGTTACGTGTGCTGTGCGGCATGTGGCACCGTTTTGTTGAAACCACATGTTATGTAAATCAATCTCTTGCAATTTGGGTAAAAAAAGTTGGATATCATTTTACGGTAGCGCTCACTATTCATAGTTACGTTACGATTTGCAGCATCTTGAAGCCACCATCCTATAAACCTTTGGTGCCACCATCCTATAAAACCGCATAAAACTGTGACTTTTTCTGGATGCATTGGTAGCTTTTGTAATGCATCTGACTAATCTTCGCTCCAAATTAGACAATTCTGCTTATTTACGTATCCATTGAGCCAAAAATGAGCTTCTTCGCTGAACACAATTTTTCGATAAAGATCTTCGGCCAACTTTCCAAGTACCCATTCACCAAAAATTCTACGTTGCGGTAGGTCATTCGGCTTCAATTCTTGGACCAGCTGTATTTTGAAATCCTAAATCCTTCAGTAACATTTTTCACGTTGTTGAGTAACAGAGGCCCAATTGTGAACGGCGACGAATCGATAATTGATGGTCATCATTAACACTGGCCGACACCGGTGCGATATTATCTTCAATTCGCACTCTACGTTAGCATGTTGGTAGCTTAATGTCCAACAATGTAAATTTTGTTGCGAAATTTAGTCACAATAGCCCGAATAGTCGTTTCAGCGGGTCGATTAAACTGACCATAAAATGGAAGAAGCGCGCGAGTTACAAAACAAAGACACAAAAACTGTATTTAACACTTCGTAAAATGATCTTTATTCAATTACTGCTAGCTTAAGACTAAATTCTTATTTAAATTACAAAGAGAGTTAAAGTTAATTAAGATGAATTCATGTTAATCATAAAAGCTCTATTATTTAACATAAAGAGAGATTTATATCGTAACTATTCCCCCATTAAATTAAGACACTCCAGAGTCTTAAAAATTATATACAGATTAAAAGTTCTTATACTAACGAAAGAATGTTATATTACAATTTAATTTAAAAAACTTATAATAAAATTTTAAATTATTTCTACTTTTATTTTATTATTTAAATTTTCTGTTAGTATTTTTTTTTATTATTTTTCTATTATTCACATTTTAATTGTTACATAGGGATAGATAAACTAAAACATTTTTAAGGAACAACTATTTACACAAAAAGAAATAATAAGGTTCAAGAACAGAATAATGAATATTTAAAACAATACTAATTGTTGTCTTGGTTTATGTTCAAAGCACCATCATATTTTGTTTTCCTTTTAACATTTGAGCTATGTACATTTTCCAATTCATTAATTCTAAATTTTGGTTCCTCTTTATGCCTTAAAGCCCTATAATTTCTGATATATCCTTTTCTTCTTCGTTCAACATAATTCTCTCTATTCACATTCCTTTTATGTATATACTTGTTCTTATTAATTAACATATTATTATAAATCTTAGTCTTATCACAGTTGCCAGATTCAACATTTATTGGCTTTTCCCTAATAACCGAATGATAGCTGTTATTGTAATATTCTATACATTTGCTAACCTTGTCCTTAATATTTAAATCTTTCCGTTCAATAGTCAAAGTTCGAATTTTCTCACTAAGAGTGCTGTGTAGCCTCTCAATATCAGCATTACCTGTATGATTGTTAGGTTTCACGAGATGTAAGGCAATGTTTTCCTCTCGTAAATAATCTTTTATGTTCACACTTTTAAACTCATTATCTGTAACCAATTTCCCGAAATGACCCTTTTGAGATTTATACAGTCTTAATTTTTCTATTATTGTTTGGTTCGTCCTGTCTTCCAAATAAAACACTGTCGCAAATTTTGAAAACTTATCAATAAATGTAATAAAATTTGATTTCGAATTTGTATATATATCCATGTGAATTATTTGTCCAATATTGTTGGGAGTCTCTGTCAATTGAAATTTGGGTTTTAATAGGATTACGATCGAACTTTGCCCTATTGCATGTATCGCAATTATTAACATATTTCTGAACTAAGAGTTTCAAGTTCGGAAAATATATCCTTCTCTTTATCCCTTCATAGTTTTCGGTAATTCCTGTATGTCCTGTCTCATTCTTATGATATTGGTGAATTTGTGCATATGTCTCATCTTCAGAAGTCATGTCAATAGCGTTGTATGAACATCTTACAAATTTGACGCTATTGTTTCCTTCAAATAACTCAATAAGTTTATCTTGAAGTATGTTATATTTATGATCGTTTAATTCTGTGAAAATTCCTACTTTGCCTTTCCCAATATGTCTTTTGAGTATGTCTTCCAAATTGTGATCTAAATCAGATGAATTTATGTACAATTTCTTATTCCCATGGACCATGCGAAATTCCTCAGATTTGTTGTCTGTCAAAATGATTTGGGTTTTAAATCTATTAACTACCGTCTCTAAAATGCCTATATAATTAGGACTATTCTCCGCTTGAGAATGGACAGTAACCAAATCGTCATTATCATCGTTATTATTATACATCGAATCGGGAGGACTCTCCATATGGTATATTTCACCAGAATCGTTATTTACTCTACTTAGAAAATCTGCGACCTGATTATCCTTACCCTTTATATAGTTAACAGTTAAATTGAATTCACTTAGTTTTATCATCAACCTATAAAGCCTAGGATTCAATTCTCTGCTCTGGGATTTTACAAACAGCCATCTCAGTGGTTGATGATCTGATAAGATATTGAATTTGACACCGAATAAATAAGGACGAAAATAATTTGTTGCCCACACAATAGCAAGAAGTTCTTTCTCAGTAGTTGAATAATTTTTCTCATGGTTGTTTAGAGTTCTACTCGCAAAGCAAATTGGGTGTCCGTTTTGTTGCAAAACAGCACCAAGCGCATTAAGGCTCGCATCTGTAATGAGCTGAAATTCTTTTCTGAAATCTGGGTACTTAAGTACAGGAAACTCAGTTATAATTTTCTTTAGTTTTTCAAATGTATTTATATAGTTCGGATCATTTATGTTCAATTTCATATCTTTTTTAAGATATTTTATCATTGGATATGCTACCTTCGAGTAGTCTCGTATAAATTTCCGATAATAACCAGTCACACTTAAAAAAGCATTTTATACCCCTGATTGTATTAGGTAATTTTAGCCTCAAAATTGCGTCGACTTTATCTGGGTTGGGTTTGACTCCTTCAGGTGTCAAAACGTGTCCTAAGTATAAGGTCTCTTTGGCAAAAAACCTGCATTTATTTATTTGAATTCTAAGATTTGCGTTACGTAGTTTTTCAAATACCTTATTTATATTGCATATATGTTCATCATAGCTTGTGGAAAATATGAGGATATCATCCAAATAAACAACACAAATTTTATTGATGAGATCACGGAGGACGTGGTTTATTAGCCTTTGAAAAGTTGCCGGAGCATTTTTTAGGCCAAAGGGCATCCTGACAAATTCATAATGGCCATATGGGGTTGAAAAGGCAGTTTTGCAACGGTCTTCTTCTTTTACCAAAATTTGGTGAAAACCTTTAGCCAAGTCAATTGTTGAAAAATACTGGGCACGTCCCAACTTGTCCAAAATATTGTCTATGTTGGGAATGGGGAATTTGTCATCAACAGTAATGTCATTTAATTTTCGGTAATCGATAACGATTCTCCATTTCCGTTTTCCCGAATTATCTACCTTTTTCGGGACTATCCACAATGGACTGTTATATGGTGAATTGCTTTGTGTTATAATACCCTGTTCTAGCATTTCATCGATCTGTCTACAAATTTCATTTTCGTGTACATGAGGATAACGATACATCTTGGTGTAAACATGACTATCATTTATCGTTCTTATCTCATGTTGAATAATATTGGTGTTACTTAAAGTTTGACCTTCTAGAAAAATCAAATCCTTATAGCTATTTAATAAATTATTCAAGTCTTTTATTTCCATGGCATTCAAATCCTTGTATAAATTATGTAAAACCCTATCGTTAATAGTCGTAATTTCCAACTGATTTATTTCATTTGCAACATATGGGCATATTTTATAAAAATTTATAGTGGAATTATTAACTGTCAAAGTTTCATTTTCCATATCTACTATAGCCCTTAGAGGTTTCAAAATATTTTGCCCCAAAATCGCATCAAATTTTTTTCCAATAAATTCAGTCAATTTCCACGACATTGTGGCATTTTCGGAAAACTCTCTTGGCAATTTAGTAATAATTTCAAGATTTATATCTGATTTACCATTTAATGACGTGAATGAAATAGGATTCTTTAATTGTAATCGTTCGTACTGAGGTAATTTATTTTTATTTAGCAAAGAAGTAGTAGATCCAGTATCAATAAGTGCTAGAATTCTATCATTGCCAATGGAAAGTTTTACTAGTGGAAGTGCCTCAGTGAGGCTGTTGTGTGAAAATTTACTTCCTCGGTGTTATAGTCAATGTCTCCATTCTCTTGAAAGTGATCTATTTCCATCTGAAATTTTTCATTTTGACCACCATTTCGTGTCCGGTTAGATCCACGATCGTTTCGAAAACTAGTACTATTATTATATCTTCTGGCCTGAAAACTTGTACTTGGCATTTCTAATCTATTATTAGTATTATTAAAATTCGAGTTATTAATGATATTTGAACTATTTCTGCCAACATTAGAATTAAAATTTGAATTTTGTACATTTGCATTATTTTTAAAGTCAAAATTTTTTCGAATGGCACCTTTATACATATTAGAGGTAGTATTTACATCATTATTCAATCTTATTAAACCTTCTCTTTCCAATAGGCTGTAGGCATCTCTTAAATTTGAAATATTTCTATTAATTATAACAGAAGCCAAATTAACGTCAATGTTACTTAAAAATGTTTTTAACATAATTTTCTCAGCATATGCTGGGCTAAATTCTAAAGGTTTCTCTGAATCGTATTCATACTTCTCATTAATTTTACATAAAATACTTATTAGCTTATTATAATATATACAAATACCATTATTATTAATTGCTGAGAACGCCTTCTGGTAAAGTTGGTGATAGCTTTCTTTTATCCCAAAATTGTTAATCAAAGCTTTCTTTACATTCTCCCAGGTTGGATTTGGCCCCAATGTTCTCACAACATGTAAAGCATCTCCTTGTAGTTTGTTAAGAATAATACGCTGATAGATGTAAGCTTTTGCATCAAGCTGAGATTCAACCAACAGAAAGAGCGTATCAACTTCTCTTAAAAATGAAGTGAGAGCATAAGAGTCATCTCCTCTAAAGTATTTATTCTCTGAGCGTCTTTGAGAACATCATTTATTGATAAACTAAATGTCGATTGCATGATGATTCAGTTGCTCAGTTTTGTTCTTATTGCAAAAAAAAGAATTTTTACTAATTTTGTTTTTGCTAAAAGAACTGCTCTTTGATTTTTGTTGTTCTTCAGATTTGAATAGTTTTGTTTTTGCAAACAATTATTTATGGATTATTGTTCAAGGTTATTCAAGGTCTTCAATGTTCGTATTTATTGTTTGTGTTTAAAATGTAACGGTTAAATTTTTTTTTTTTTTTTATTAAGTTTTCAAATTAGTTTTTTGGAATTTAAAAATTTATGTACATATATATGAGTAATATAACGTAATGTACCTTTTTTAAATTTTTGTTTCTTAATTTTATTGTTGATCTTTCAGTCTTTAGATTTAATGCACAAAATTTTTTTTCACTTTATCTATGTTTATACATTGTACATAGATATTTTGCTTGTTCATTTTTTTTTTATTTTTTAAAATTTAGAAAAATGTTTGCTTTAATTCCAGTAGATCGGAAAATCGTTCAAATAGCTTTCCTAATTTATTATTATTTCTTTCTTCTTTTTTTTTTTTTTTTTAACTTCAGTTAAAAAAAATGGCTCGATACCGACTGCGCCAGTTACAAAACAAAGACACAAAACCTGTATTTAACACTTCGTAAAATGATCTTTATTCAATTACTGCTAGCTTAAGACTAAATTCTTATTTAAATTACAAAGAGAGTTAAAGTTAATTAAGATGAATTCATGTTAATCATAAAAGCTCTATTATTTAACATAAAGAGAGATTTATATCGTAACTCGCGCGATAAACTTTCTTAACAGAGCACGCATTTTGATAATAAAATTCAATAATTTGTAAACGTTGTTCGTTTGTAAGACGATTCGTGATTGAATTATAGGCCAGACTGAAGATGTTTGATAGTGAAACAAAACACGAAACGTCCGTGAGCTGTTTAAACCAGTGTTGCCAAAAACATAAAAGCTAAAAATCACCCGATATAAGAATACAGAAATACAGTGATCGACTTTAGTTTGAAAGCAAGAAACGATATCAGTCTTTAGCTAATACAAAATTTCTATTGAAGTTCTGCCATTCTAGTAGGTAGTGTGTTGGCTTTTTCGACTTTGTTTCAATTGGCCGCCAAGGTCGTGCGATTTAACGCCTTTAGACTATTTTTTGTGGGGCTATGTTAAAGTTCATGTCTATATAGACAATCCCGCTTCAATTGACGCATTGGAAGACAACATTGAAGCATTTATTCGTGAGATACCGGCCGAAATGTTGAAAAGATTACGCCAAAATTGGACAAAGCGGAATGGACCATTTGACGGGCAGTCGCAGTCAACATTTGCATTAAATAATCTTTAAACATTAAATTATATAGGCCGTACTATCGATTCAAATAAAAATTTCATGCATTTTTCTGAATTATGTGTTTTTTTTTTTGATAAATTTTCCTATAACTGTTAAAATATCACCCTTTAGCATTTTCTTATACACCTTTGACTTAAGTAAACCACACAAGAAAAAGAGTAATTGGGTCAAATCTCAGAATGTAGATGGCTAGCTTAAATCACCTCCACATGACATAATTGTGCCCTAGAATCTTTCATGCTTAGCTCTCGTCTAGCAAGCCAAGATATCGAAAGTAAACAAAATTTTTAAATTCATTTAAGAATAAACAATTTTTTTTTAATTTTTAATTGAAATAAAATTTTTAAAATTCATTACCCGATTCCTATAAACAACAACTCTCGTAAAAAATACTTCTCCATTTGTAACATTATTACGCGTATTTAATTTTAATTTTCAGTCTTGTTGCGAACAATGTTTTTTTTTCTTTTAATGTACAATTGCTTGAATTCGTTTCCATTTTATTCCCCTTATTTATAGTGTTTTTCAGTTACACGTAGTTGTTGGAAACTCTTCTTATTTCCTTCGCTTTTAATTTCTGTGTTAATGTTTGCTATTTGAAGCTTAATTGAACAGTTTTAATACAATTGTTGCTGTTGTTGCTATTGTAACTGTTACAACAATTCTAACAGTAATGCAGCAAATATTGTGTGTATTTCCAGTCATCCATACTTCAACTAAATACACGAACATACAGACTCATGTTTGGTACACACATACATATACACTGACAAGTATTATCATTATTGAAGGCAAATAAAAACGCCCCAAACATTTTTGTTACGCTTTTCAAAAACATTCATTTTCGTTTCGTGTGTGTTATAAACAGATAACACTGTAAAAAAAGTAATGAAAAAAGGGGAAAACAATGATAGATAAACAAGGGAATTTTAAAAACATTTTATTCTCATGCATTGTGAATAATTGGGGAAACAGTGGATCGTATGAGAATTTGTTTTTTAGGTTCTATTTATCGTCTTAAACTCATTTCATTTTGAAATACTTAGTCCCAAGCATACTTATATTGGCAATTAAGGGTAATGAGAGTTTGAGGACTTGTTGGATTTAAGTCCCCTTCACATTAAGGCCATGATAAGTTTGATGCAAGGTAAGTTTAACGTAAAAAAATTGTGGAATTACAGGCCCTTAGGAACTGATTACCTAATAACTGCCTCCTTTACTGTCTGTCTGCTAGACAGACGCAATATAAGCTATGATTTTGGAAAGTGCTTTATTTATTTATTTATTAATTACAAAGCAATTACAAATTATATTCCAATTATATACGAGTTCAGTAATTCAGACCATTTGCTGGGTGTAGTGTCACAAGCCAGCGTCTCTGGTGGAAACAAACCCCCGACTCTCACGCTAATAGTCTAGCACACTAACCACTAGACTATCAAGGCACCCTGGAAAATGCTTTGAAACGAGTCTCAGTAAGAAAAATTAATGGAATAATCTGGCAGCTATATACCCTGTTAAATTTGGTGACATTTTTTGATATACAGATAGTGCAAGAACGGATCTTGGAATAGAAGCAGGAGTTTTTGGCCCCACAGTGAAATATCACAAGCCATGAGAAAACTCACAGGTTTCTTTCCAAGTCTATGCAGGGTGAACTCAGTTCAACGTGGATAGCAGATTCGAGGAAACATACATAATTAGTCATTACAACCCTTCAGTCATGATTATTGGCCTAGTTTCTTACACTACTTATGTTGTGTGTGTTAATTTTATAAATAAGTGGCGGGACCTACAGTTTAAAGTCGACTCCGAACGACAGATTTTGCGCAACTTTTCATGGCAATTTTATTTATTCTGTGAGATTTTTTTGCCAGAAATCTGCTGAGAAGAAATCACAAAAAAAAATCCTTTTTGTATTTTATTTTGATGTCTGGCCTGGGACTCGACTCTTGGCTTTACGCCTAATATGTCAGCACACTACCTACTAGACCATGGCGACTTGATAATATTAAAATAAGAAAAATTGGTTAAAAGTACCCTCTTGCCATTGTACCACGAAAATTGATTAAAAATAAAAATTTCTTGCTTGTAATCAGAAAATTATAACGTAAAGTAAATGGTAATTTCTTCACACAGTCCACTTATGGAAAATTTTGCTATGACGATTCGAAATAAATTGAAAGTATTTAAGTAAACAAAATGAATAGACAACAACAAAAGATACATATCGTACGGTTAATTGAATTACACAAGCAAATAAGCAGAAAATTAGGAGAATTAAACAAAATAAAGGTCACTAATAACAACTTAAAGAAGTATTTATCAAGACAACAACAAAATACACACAGCGAGCGGTACACAAGCAAATAAGTAGGAAATTAGGAGAAGTAAACAAAATAAGGATCGAAAATGTAATAAAAACTTATAGAAGAAATTTACCTAGACAAATAGACAACAACAAAATACACATAGGGTACGGTACACTGAATTACACATGCAATTAGGAGAAGTAAATAAAACAAGGATCGAAAATTTAACAATAACTTAAAAGGAGGATTTACCAAATGTGAAATGAGGCAGTATGTTTATGTGTTTATGTGTGTGATGGGACATGATTAACTGTGATCAATAACCAAGTTGTGCAAAAAACTGCGTCTGTTAATAAGAGTCGGTGATATAATTGATGATGCAGTGTTTTCAGTTGAACCTACAGTTTAATGTGGACTCCGAACGACAGATTTTTAAGAAACTTTTTCATGTTAGGGTTATTTAGTCTCGCCGAAGAAATATTTTAATATTTTCGTTTTTGCCTGACCTGGGTTACGAATCCGGGACGTCTAATAAGCCAACACGCTACCCACTAGACCACGGCGACTTCCAAATGAATTAAGTAAACAAGATAAATAGAATAAGCAGAAAATTAGCAGAAGTCAAATAAAAATCGTAAATCTAATAACAACTTAAAGAAGTATTTATCAAGTCAAATAGACAACAACAAAATGCACACAGCGAACGGTACCCAAAAGCAAATAAGTAGAAAATTAGGTGAAGTAAACAAAATAAGGATTGAAAATCTACCAACAGCCTAAAAGAAGAATTTACCTAGACAAATACACAATAACAAAATACACACATGGTAGGGTACACTGAATTACACAAAGAAATAAGTATGCAATTAAGAGAAGTAAATAAAACAATGAATCGAAAATCTAACAATAACTTAAAGAAGGATTTACCAGAGGTGAAATGAGACAGTATGTATAGCCGTGTATAATCATAAGTCATAAATAGTTAGTTATGGACAATGAGCCTGTGATTAAAAACCGGCTTGTGAGAAAGACTGCGTCTGCTAATAAGTTAATGGTGCAGTATTTTCAGTTGCAGTCTGCTGTAATATAAATAAATTAAAAAGCGTAACAATATAGATACCAATTAAGTGCAGATAAGAGCCCATTAATATGAGTTTTAAAATATGACGGTACTGAACGACTACATTTGCTTGATTGGTATATAATTGCACTTTTTTTTTTTTGATTATAAAAATATTGCCACCCATTGCAAGTGAACAGTTGGAAGATTTTCCCCGCGATACATACTTTATTTACTTACCTCTTAAAATCCGACAGACACAGTGGGGATATCAATTCTTTAAACATTCCTTGTAATTCGTGTCGATTTCTAAGAAAAAAAAAATGTTTGAAATGTCAACAATACCATGTTATTACAGTTATTTCTAGAGCTATTATAAATTATTTTTATATAATTGTGTGTGTGTGTATGTGTGTGTCTTAGTACTCGTTTTCAGACTCGTTTTCAGATGAGTGTAATGTTTGCTTAAGTCCATAAGAGCAGGGCATTTAAAAATTCAATGACAAACCTTGAATCCACTAAAGCACTTGCACACTTGTGCTGGCAGTATTTACTTTGGAACCCCTTTTTTAAACCATTCTTGGTTTACGTGTGCTAAATGCGGTGGTACGGAGTCCTGTAGGAATGTCCGAAATATTTCACTCTCAGGGCTTCAATACTGTCTTTAAGACATTTGCCCGATAATATTTCATTTATTTGACCGCACGGTCGATAAATACGAGCGATTATCGGCCGTTTCGGCGATCCACACCATTACCATCGGCGGCGCTTGAGTTTTGGTGGCCAATCGCAGGTGTAAATTTTCAGCTGATCGCTTTGGCAATCATTTTGGAATCGCTTCTCATCGGAGAAAACCATATTCGGTAACTGGCCACTTTCGTGCAAGCGTAGTAACTCCTTGGCTCTTTC
>JABZEU010000348.1:0-11022 GCA_014635995.1 Sarcophaga peregrina
AGCCGTAGCGATTATAAAATAATAATGCCTTGTATCCAAAGCCATAATACAAGAATATCTAATAATAACAATATAATTAAAATAGTTACCTCATGTTGACGAAAAACTGGTAAATGATCTTTCTTCTCTCGTCTTGTCCAAACAAATAATGGTAACCCAATGGTTAATAGTATTGGCGTGAAGGCAACGTATTGTATTTGACTGGCATAAAACATGAAAAAACAAAATATCATGCCAATAACACTGCTCATCACAGCTGCTACTTTTCCTTTGGACGCGTATTTATCATATTCTCCACTTAAACAAAGCTTAAACAAATAAGCATTAGAAGCTAAGTAAGCAGGTAGCACCGTTACAGAAGCAATACTTAACATCGTTATCCAAGCATGATGAGAGAAATAAACTAACAACATCACTAACTGCATCAAAATGGTACTGGTATATAAAGAGAAAGAGGCAGTATCTCTTTTGTTTTTACGTGCAAAACTTTCTGGAAAAGTTCCATTTTGAGCTGCAATCATAGGTATTTCTGCGCAAATCATCGTCCAGGCTAACCAACTCGTCAATACTGAAACCACAACCCCCACATTAATCAACCATTCACCCCATAAGCCAGTAACCTCTTTTAATACTCCCGCTGTGGAGGGCGTAGGAATTGTCGACAGTTGAGCTTGACTTAAAACACCAAAGGCAAAACTGAAATCAGGATGCAAATACCTAAAGAAATCACAAAACCGATCAGTGTTGCTTTACCAATATCTGCTTTATTTTTGGCGCGCCCAGATAAAGCAACAGCACCCTCAATACCAATAAAGCACCAAAGTGCTACATCAAGTGGGGATAATACCTGCGACAAAATTGAACCCAGTTTTTGCTGATGATCAGCAGGAGTATGCCCCCAAAAATCAGTAGTCAACTGGGTATAATTAAGCGAATAAACCAAAACAAAAACGAAAATAACCAGTGGAATTAATTTAATAAACGTACCCAGCGTATTGACGATTCCAGCATCTCTTGTTCCTGAAAGAACAATGAAATTAAACCCCCAGATCAGTATTGATGCTCCAATAATTGAGGCAAGATTATTTCCTCCCTGAAAACCCCCGGGGAAGAAATAATTTAGTGCATCCATAACAATTACAGCAAAGGCGACATTGCTAAAAATATTCATCAGCCAGTAGCCCCAAGCTACATTAAAAGCGATAAATGGGCCAAAACCTTCCTGCGCATACATGTATATACCTGATTGTAAGTCAGGCCGTATATCAGAAAGAACAATAAATGTTCTAGCAATAAAAAACATACCAAAACCACAAATAAGCCATGCGATAATAATAGGGCCTAATGCAGAGTTTGCGGCCATATTCTGTGGTAAACCATCAACGCCACTCCCAATCATTGAGCTAACAACAATAGCTACCAAGGAAATCAAACCTAATTTTTGGCTTTTAGAGGTTTATTAGCAGTCGATGACATAAACTATACCTTGCTGATTAATTTATATTGTCATTCTACAAGTTTTGAGCGGTTCGTATATTAGCTATAGGCAGAGTGTATACAGATAAAATTGGCCAAAAATATATAAAGATCATTGTTATCTAAAAGTAACCTAATCATCTATAAACTATTGTAATTATGGAACCATAATAATGGCTTAATAAGTAGTAGCGAAAATACATACATAGTAAGTTGATCTCTATATATGTGGAAAATAAAGCTAAAAAACCAAGGTGAAAACTTTTAGAGTGATGAGGAAGATGTGGCGAAAGTTTTTCTTCGATAGAGTATCAGGCGCAGGTTATACTATTGCTCAGAAATATGTTTTTTTGTGTTGGTTGATAGCGTAGTTGTGTTTTTGACTATTGTGGAGGTATTTAGGTGTATAAGTTGTGTTTTTTATGTTCCGGAGTCGCATCTTGAACAGGTTAAAAAAGCTTTATTTGCTGTTGGAGCAGGGCAAGTAGGTGATTATGCAGAGTGCTGTTGGCAAGTCTTGGGAAGAGGGCAGTTTAGGCCGCTAGAGGGGAGCCAACCTTTTATTGGTGAAGCACAGCAACTAGCATTTGTTGATGAGTGGCGAGTAGAGTTGGTGGTATCGGATACTGTGATTGTTCAGGCTGTTGCTGCTTTGAAGGCAGCACACCCTTACGAGACACCAGCATATGATGTATGCAAGCTAGTTGATTTTTGATGTTTACAAACCGCAGTCTGATGCAAAGAATAATTCTTCTGAAATAGGTTTTTTGTTTTTCTCTGTAAATTGGTAATTTAATATAGCGCCATTTTGTAAGAGGTCACGATACCCTTGATTCGTGCAAACACTTTGTGTCAGCTGGTGACGCATTGTTTTAGGGTATTTGCGCATTTCAGCCGCCTGTTTACTTGAGACTGTAATATGGTTGATTAAGGTGTTATCTTGCACTGTGTAGCCGTTGTCGGTCAAATCTGCGTTGATCTTTCTTGGTATGCCCACATTGCTTTTTTTTGCTACGGCCTGTAGGGTTTGGTGTATGTTATATTCTTTTAACGAGGCCGCTTGTGCTAATGAGGGGAGTATGAGGCTAACGAGAAGAACGCTGTATTTAGTTAACATTAATGAACTCCTTATAATTAAATTTTGTAGTAATTGTATTCTATTCTATAAATTAAGCACGTGTATAGCGACGTAAGTTTTGTTATAATTTGCTACTTTATTTTTCAGTGTGCCCCGCTTCGACTAAATTCCATGAAATTTATTATTAAATATTTTGCTGAGATTACAATTAAAAGTACCCCAGTACGTAAGCAATTTGCTAACCAGTTGACTAAAAATATCCGTGCAGTATTAAAGAAAATTGATCCTGCTATTTGTGTAGTAACTCAATGGGATCATATTGAAGTTAATTCAGCAGTATCTGAACCTGCGTTGCAATCACAGATTATTGAAAGATTGCAATGTATTCCCGGTGTAGGGCAGTTTTTGCAGGTTGTAGAATATCCTTTAGGGGATATGGGTGATATTTTAAGTAAGTGTAAGCAGCATTTTGCCAAGCAAATTGAGGGAAAAGTTTTTTGTGTGCGTTGTAAGCGTACAGGTAAGCATACTTTTTCTTCGGTGGAGGTCGAGCGAGAGATTGGGGCTGGCTTGATTCGTGAATGTTCTCCTAGAGGAGTGTCATTGCATAAGCCTGAAGTGGAGGTTCGTTTAGAGATCCGCGATCAGCATTTGTATTTGATTGAGCAGGCTTATAAAGGGCTTGGGGGCTATCCTCTTGCTTCATTAGATCAGGTGTTGGTTTTAATGTCGGGCGGTTATGATTCAACCGTAGCAGCCTATCAAATGATTCGCCGTGGTTTATTACCCCATTTTTGTTTTTTTAATTTAGGTGGTCGTGCCCATGAACTGGGTGTGATGGAAGTCGCTCACTTTTTGTGGGAGAAGTATGCTAGTTCTCAACGTGTGATGTTTATTAGTGTGCCTTTTGAGCAGGTGGTGGGGGAAATTCTTACTCAAGTAGATAACAGCCAAATGGGGGTTATATTAAAACGTATGATGTTGCGTGCGGCTACTCAATTGGCAAAACATTTTGAGCTGACGTCACTGGTGACGGGAGAGGCCATTTCTCAGGTGTCTAGTCAGACGTTAACCAATTTGAATGTGATTAATCAGGTCACAGATATGTTGGTGATTCGGCCTCTGATTGCTAGCCATAAAGAGGATATTATTGCTCAGGCTGAGCAAATTGGTACGGCAGGATATGCGCGTCATATGCCTGAATATTGTGGTGTTATTTCGGTGAATCCGACAACTCGTGCTAGGGCTGACCGTATCGAACGAGAAGAGGAAAAATTTGATTTTTCTATATTGGATAATGCCATCGCTCAAGCTAAATGGGTGACGGTTGACCAAATTATGGAGGAGTTGGGTAGAGATATCCATGTTGAGCAGGTGTCTGAAGTGTTAGCTGGACAAATTGTGATAGATATTCGTCATCCTGATCAGGCAGAGGATAATCCTCTTATGCTTGGAGGCGTTGAGGTTAAGGAAATTCCTTTTTATGCAATTAATCAGCAATTTAATAAACTTGATGAAAGCCGTCAGTATCTGCTTTATTGTGATAAAGGTGTGATGAGTCGTTTGCATGCTCACCATTTATTAAGCGAGGGACATGTCAATGTGCGTGTATATCGTCCGTAAATTCGCGATGTATTTTGCCGGTAGTGATCGTCATCACCCCCCCGATTAAGTAAACAAAGTGTCGTTGTTAGCTGAATTTTTTATTAATCTATTTTTATTTGAGATGTTATTGTGATCGAAAAACTACGTAATATTGCTATTATTGCCCACGTTGACCATGGAAAAACCACCCTTGTTGATAAGTTATTAAGACAGTCAGGCACACTTGAGCGTAAAGAGTTGGACTCTGAGCGTGTCATGGACAGTAACGATCAAGAAAGAGAGCGTGGTATTACGATTTTAGCAAAAAATACTGCGATTGCTTGGAATGGTTATCGTATTAATATTGTGGATACACCAGGACATGCCGACTTCGGTGGTGAGGTTGAGCGTGTGATGTCAATGGTGGATTCTGTTCTATTGTTGGTTGATGCGGTAGATGGTCCAATGCCACAAACGCGCTTTGTAACACAAAAAGCTTTCCAAGCAGGTTTAAAGCCAATTGTGGTTGTTAATAAAATCGATCGTCCGGGGGCTCGTCCTGATTGGGTGATTGATCAAGTATTTGATTTGTTTGATAATTTAGGCGCTACCGAAGACCAATTAGACTTCCCATTTGTTTATGCCAGTGCAATTAATGGTATTGCAGGTTTAGATCCTGAAAATATGTCGGAAGATTTAACGCCTTTATTCCAGACGATTGTAGATCGTGTGCCTTCGCCGAGTGTGGATATTGATGGCCCATTCCAAATGCAGATATCGGCATTAGATTATAGTAGTTACCTTGGTGTTATTGGTATTGGTCGCATTGCCCGCGGTAAAATTAAAGCTAACTCTCCTGTTGTTGCTATTGATATTGATGGTAAAAAACGTAATGGCCGTATTTTAAAAGTGATGGGTTATCATGGTTTACACCGTGTTGATCAAGAGGAAGCGCAAGCAGGCGATATTATTTGTATTAATGGTTTTGATCAGCTCTTTATTTCTGACACATTGTGTGATCCTCAGAACGTTGAGGCATTACCTGCCTTAACGGTGGATGAACCTACTGTGAGTATGACGTTTCAAGTTAATGACTCTCCTTTTGCGGGTAAGGAAGGTAAGTTTGTAACTAGCCGTAATATTAAGGAGCGTTTAGAGAAAGAACTATTACATAATGTGGCTTTACGCGTTGAGGATGGCGATTCTGCTGAGAAGTTTAAAGTATCAGGCCGTGGTGAGCTTCATCTTTCAGTATTAATTGAAAGTATGCGCCGTGAAGGGTTTTGAGCTAGGGGTTTCTCGTCCTGAGGTTATTATTAAAGACGTTGATGGCGAAAAGCAAGAACCTTATGAAAATGTAACCATTGATATTGAAGAGCAACACCAAGGCACGATTATGGAACAAATGGGGCTTCGTAAAGGTGATTTAACCAATATGATGCCTGATGGTAAAGGCCGCGTTCGTTTAGAATATACAATTCCTGCGCGTGGTTTAATTGGTTTTCGTAATAACTTCATGACGCTAACATCAGGAACTGGTATTTTAACCAGTACCTTTAGCCATTATGGTAAAGTGAAAGAAGGTGAAGTTGAGCATCGCATTAATGGTGTGTTGATTGCTATGGCAAGCGGTAAGATTTTGGCTTATTCTTTAACTACATTGCAAGACCGTGGTCGCTTATTTGTTGAGCCAGGTATGGAGTGTTATGAAGGAATGATTGTGGGTATCCATTCGCGAGGTAATGACCTCGTCGTTAACCCAACCAAAGGTAAAAAACTAGACAATATGCGTGCATCTGGTAATGATGAAACGATTCAGTTAGTACCGCCTATCAAGTTTACTTTGGAACAGGCACTTGAGTTTATTGATGATGATGAGTTGGTTGAGGTAACACCTAAATCAATCCGTTTACGTAAGAAAATTCTTAATGAAAATGAGCGTAAGCGTTCTGAGCGTAGTAAAGACTAATCACTCTCTAGACTTTATGAAAATCCCCAGCTTGCTGGGGATTTTTTATTTTTAACTAAAGTTAACCAATGTTAAAATAATGCTTAACGTTAAGGCGGTGCCATGATAAAAAATAACGGACGGATTAGAAAAGGGATTATTGGTTGGTTCGCTCTGGTTATTGTTTTCTCTTTATTGGTCTTTCCTAGCTATAGTGATTATATCGCCCGATCTCAGGTGAGTGAAGCATTATCGTTAGCATCTTCATGGCGAGGTGAAGTTGCAAGTTTTTATGAAGAATATCATCGTTGCCCCACCAATAAAAAAATCTCTGATTCATCGTCAGAGGGGCGGTATGTGAAGTTAGTTCAGCTTAGAGTATTAGAAGGAGCAGATAATTGCTATATTGTCGCTACGCTGCGCCAAGATGGATTTGTAGACCGACGAGTTAGAGGGCAATCAATCGTATTTGTTATGGAGCCAAGTTCGTTATGGCAGACGAAATTGAGCTGTGAAACTAATTTAACCTCTCATTTGGCTAATTGCCAATTGGCTTCGTTAAAGGAGTAACGTAATGGCGGCAATAAAAGCGGTATTAAATAGCATTATTTATATAGTCTCTGCATTCATTGCCTCGGTGATAATTGTAATTTCTTTCTTTTTTATAAAACCTTTTTTTGAATTTCCTCCATCAAAGCAAACATTACAACTTTCAGAAATAGTGGTTAGATCACAGGAGGTGGTAACGAGCTATTGGCAAAAATATCAGCAGTGTCCAACAAGTCAAGCATTGTTAGTATTAAATCGTTTAGCGCTGGTTGAGTCTGTAGAGATGACTAGTAGAATAGATAATAATCAGAAGCAATGCAGGCTTATCGTTGTGTTAGATAAACATCATTTTAACAATAAAGAAATTAGACTGTCTTTTAGTTTTAATAAAACTCAAGAATTACCTGCACAATTTTTATGCTATACCAATGCGTCTATTCAAAATGTTCCGCAAAGATGTAGAAATCTTCGCGATATTGATTCTTTTTATGTGGGAGATTAATGTTTTTTGACAGAATTTTTTTATAAACTTCGATAAAGACTACCAAAGTCGTATAACCTAATATGCTATAAGACGTTAGACTTTAGACTAAAGGAATAATTTATTATAACGTTTATACCATAGTTAGGTCATTTCATGATGGAAACGCCTTTTTTATCAAATAAGCAAGAACAGGATAGTTATTACCAGCAGTGTTTAAATCAGAAAACTATTTTAAATGATCAGCATTTAGTTAATTTACAAACATTCATTTATGCGGCTAATTTATTAAGTTTTCAGTTAGCTGCTGATCATTTGTGTTTATCTCCTAGTGCTGTTAGTCATCGTATTAATAAATTAGAAAAACAGTTAGGTTTTCAATTATTTCATCGTTTCACCCGTAAAATAAAATTAACAACAGAGGGAGAGCGTTTGTATAGTGTATTAAAAAATAGTTTTAGTAGGATTAACTCAGAGATTCATGATATTCGTAGTTGTGAGCTGTCAGGCTCTTTAAACATTTTTTCTCATCCCAGTGTCGCTGAAAACTGGTTGCTTCCTAGACTTTCTGATTTTGTAAATTGTTATCCCTCTATTCAGATCAATATTAGAATGGGAAATGAGCAAGCTAGCTTTCAAGAGCAGGCGGTAGATCTAGCAATTTATTACAGTAATGGTTATTTCCCTGGATTTAATAGTGAGTGTTTGATGGAGGAGCAAATATTGCCTGTTTGTACTCAAGCTTATGCAGAGCAACAACAGCTGATCAATCAGCCCGATAACCTAGGTAATTGTACTTTGTTGCATGATGCGAAGGCTTGGCATTATTCTGCGGTGGATGCAGAGTGGCATGTTTGGTGTAAACAAATGAAAATAGAGTTACCTCAGCGCCATGCGATGATTACATTTGATAGTTCAAGTTCAGCTACCAGCGCAGCAACATGTGGCATGGGGGTGGCTATTGGACGTTTACATTTAGTCCGTAAATGGCTTGATTCGGGGGTGCTTATTAGCCCTTTTAAGTTTGCTCCATTGCGTACAAGTTTTAATTATTATTTGGTATGGCCTCGTCTACAATATATTCCACCTCGGCTTGAGGTTTTTTTAACTTGGATTAAGCAACAAGGTGTAATGAGTCAACAAGCTGATCAACAGTATTCTCTCGTTTCTGCTCAGTAAGTAATTGATAGCTTTTAAAAGGCCTTAATGATAAATTTATTATTAAGGCTTTTTTGTTAATTTGCTATAGCCATATAGATTATTTATATTCATCTATACGGCTATAAATTATCTTTTGTTAGTTCAGCTGTTACTCAGTATGATTATTTTAAAGGAGTAAATAATAATCAAGCACTGAGGAGCAGGCCTATGACAACAGCTATGTTGGTTGGTATCTTAATCACTTCTATTATATTAATTGTTGTACTGATTGTTAAATGTAAATTACATGCATCTATTGCATTGGTTTTAGCCGCTTTTTTTGTAGGTATTACAACGGGTATGCCTATAGATACTCTTCCAAGTGTTATTGAGAAAGGGGTCGGCGGAACATTAGGTTTTCTAACGCTCATCATAGGTTTTGGTGCTATTTTAGGTAAAATGCTTGAGGTTTCTGGGGGCGCTGAGCGTATAGCCAGCACTTTGCTTGACAAGTTAGGTAAAGAACGCGCCACATGGGTCATGATGTTGGTTGGTTTTATTGCAGGGATTCCAGTTTTTGTTGAGGTGGGATTTGTTCTACTGGTTCCTTTGGTGCTTGTTGTTGCTAAGGATGCAGGGATTCCTCGCTTGAAAGTTGGCTTACCATTAGCTATTTCTTTAATGACAGTTCATTGTATTGTTCCTCCACACCCAGCAGCAATGGCTATTGCAGCAACGCTAGGAGCGGATGTCGGGAAGGTCATTGTATTTGGTTTATTAGTAGGATTACCTTGTGCAGTTATAGGGGGGCCTCTTTTTGTAAAGTTCTTTTGTTCTAATGTGCCTGAGGATAAAGAAACGTTAAACGAGACATCAAGTGCTGGCTTGATGAAAAAGGATCTTCCTGGTTTTGGGATTACTCTTTTTACTATTCTATTGCCTTTATTAATTATGGTAGGAAAAACGTTATTGGTGATTAGTATCGATAAGAGTTCTTCTGCTATGCCCTATATTTCATTTATTGGAAATCCTATCACTGCATTACTTATCTCTGTATTTTTTGCTTATTGGAGCTTAGGTTTGGTGAGAGGGCTTAATTTAATCGAGTTATTAAGTATTTCCGAAAAAGCATTTACGCCAATTGCTGGAATTTTGTTGATTATTGGTGCAGGTGGCGCTTTTAGTGAGATTCTAAGTGTAAGTGGAGTGGGTAATGGATTAAAAGAAGCCCTTTCTACTTTACCTATTAGCCCTATTATTTTGGCATGGTTAATTGCTGCTTTACTTCATTTTGCTGTAGGGTCTGCAACGGTTGCAATGATAAGTGCAACAGGAATTATATTGCCGATGATGGCGGGGCACCCAGAATTAAAACCAGAGGTCATGGCGATTGCTATTGGTGCAGGTGCCATCGCATTAACACAGGTAACGGATAGCTATTTCTGGTTAGTTAAAGAATATTTAGGCTTAACGATGACAGAAACCATTAAGCGTATAACTGTAGCAACAACATTAGCTTCTATCGTGGGTTTGTGTGGTGCTTTAATTTTAAATATGATTTTGTAAGGTTAGGAGCGAAAAAGTGGAATTAATTCATGGAAAAACACTAGGGCAGTGGTATGAAACTCATCCATTGATAGAGGATTTAGCTAAGTTGAGAGAAGCAACATGGTTTAATCCAGCCCTTAAGGAGACTGATCTTGCTTTACCAGAAGTAGGGCTCACTGTAGAAGATATTAAAGATACGGCCGCACGTCTAAAACGTTTTAGCCCCTATTTAGCAAAAGTATTTCCTGAGACTCAGCACCAGTTAGGTATATTGGAATCGCCGTTAGTTGCAGTGCCAGAGTTCCAAAAGAGCTTGGATGAACATTATCATTCTGATTCTATAGGAAACTTATGGTTAAAATTGGATAGTCAGTTGCCTATCAGTGGTTCTATTAAGGCTCGTGGTGGGATTTATGAAGTTTTAAAGCATGCTGAGGAGTTGGCTATATCAGCTGGTAAATTAAAATTAACCGATGATTACTGCTTATTAGCCGAGCCTGAATTTAAATCGTTCTTTTCTCAATATTCAGTAGCTGTTGGGTCGACAGGCAATTTAGGTTTGTCCATTGGTATTATGAGTGCACAGTTAGGTTTTAAGGCTAGTGTGCATATGTCTGCTGATGCACGCCAGTGGAAAAAAGATAAATTAAGAGCTCATGGTGTGACGGTTGTTGAGTATGAGTCAGACTATTCTGAGGCGGTAGCTAAAGGGCGCAAAGAGGCTGAAAATGATCCATTGTGCTACTTTGTTGATGATGAAAACTCAAAAAGTCTATTTTTAGGTTATGCGGTAGCTGCTTACCGTTTAGCAGGGCAGTTACAAGCGCTATCAGTTAAGGTGGATGCTGAACATCCCTTATTCGTTTATTTACCTTGTGGTGTAGGTGGCGGACCTGGAGGTGTTGCTTTTGGATTAAAGGCACAGTTTGGTGATGATGTACACTGTGTTTTTAGTGAGCCAACTCATGCGCCTTGTATGTTTTTGGGTGTCTATACGGGGTTACATGATAAGGTTTCTGTACAAGATTTTGGAATTGATAACTCAACGGCTGCTGATGGGTTAGCGGTGGGGAGACCCTCTGGTTTTGTAGGTAAAGCGATGCAGCACCTTCTAGATGGACTTTGCTATCAAATGAAAAACTCAAACTCCAGCGTAAGAGGTGATGAACAATACATAGAAATATGAACATTCATTGAAACTTCTGCCTTAAAGTGAAT
>JABZEU010000349.1:0-11021 GCA_014635995.1 Sarcophaga peregrina
CTCACTCATGCACTCATGCATGTACATTTGAATAAACATTGATGTCTGAACATGTGTGCCACCACCATCATTGCATTTTTTATATTTGTTTCTTGTTGTATGGCTTTATGTGTATGTGTGTGTGTGTGTTCATGGTATACACATGCATAGTCTGTGGCTTAAGAAAAGAAAAATGAAGTTAAAAAAAAGAAAGAAAGAATATAAAAGAAATACGAGTATAAGCGAACATAACACACTCGTTAAGTGTGATATTTTATATCGCACGAGTATTTCATGTTGAAAATAGTAAATGTGTGTATGTGTGCGTTTGAGTGTCTCAATATTTCAAACTGTTTGCTGTAGAATGTTGCTGTTTAAATGCATGTGTTCATTTGCATACCACAGACTCAATGTATGTTTTTAAGGGCCATTATTACAACTTACCTTTAAAGTTGTCGATAGTTAAAGGTACCTTTAGCAAAGTGAACGGCAAAGGTACCTTTAACTTATTTTGGTTATTACAACTTACCGATAAAACAAAATTAAAACTTTTCAAAATATGGCAGTGCCGGAGCAAAGTCGATAAAACTGCTTAATTAAACAAGTTTTTTTTAATGCAGTGCACAAGGAAAACTGCGTTTTGGTGTTGTATATGCTACATTTTGTTTAAATTTGAAATTGCCACATCGAAAATAGTATATGATATAGTAAGTTCAAACAGAAAGTGACCTTTAAATGTTAAAGGTAGGATGATCTTCCCTTTAGCTTATCGGTCACTTCTATCTTATTGGGAACTCGTAATAATGAAAAACAATTTATCTCTCCGTTAAATCCTCCCTTTGTTAAAGGTAAGTTATAATAATGGCCCTAAGACTCTTTTGTGGTTTTTTGTTAATGTGCATGTAGAAATAAAAGTAAGTTAAAATGCATGCTGTTGCACGGCGCTAATAAATGGTTTTTTAATTTTTCAAAGCATATTTATAAAGAGAGAATGTTTAGAGAGTAAATGTAACAAAAGGATGCCATCACGTTATTGGAAAATTAACACAATTTATTAAGGATTTAAGGATAATTACATATTGAATATCAATTAATTGCATATGCAAAGGGGCAGTTCTTGAGCTCATCTAATGGAGCACTGTTGTTGAACACAAAAAATAAATATTGTTTTAATCATAAAGACCTCTACTCCCCTGTTAAATCGATAGTATCTATTCCGTCATTCAATTACTGATGGACAGTTTTAAAAATTCTGAATTCTATTCAAATCATTTCGGACTAGACACGGCCTATTAATAAATTCTAGTTGCCCAATAAAATTTCCTCAGTGATTGACAATGAAAAATTGCACCTTGTTTTCCTCTCCTTTCCCATCACTACAGCTTCTGCAGAAATTGTTTGATGTATAACCAGCCTTCAAATGTTTATACCCAGATATCAGGAAAAAAATTATTTCTTTCGACGAATGCATCTCTGCATTCGCAATAGGTAGTAAGTGAAGTCGCTCTAGTCTCTTTTTTTTTTGTCTTGGGCCGAAGCTGGGAACCTTCGAAAGATACTTTTGTTCCAACAAAAGCATGCACAATTCATCATCACTGGTGCCTACGTACTAAACCCACTCCCTACACATTTCAACCACTCTACCTCCGCGGGACTGGCGTAAGGTATTACATTAGGGAGGGCTGGTTAGCTCGAAAGCTTAATCACGTCAAGTCGAATTTCGGCACCGTTCCTCCAGTCTTCGAAGTTCTAGCATAACTTCAGCCATTATCTGACTATATTGATTCCATAGAATTCTACAATTCCATAGCTCTTCTATTAGCTGGTTTGGTTCTAAACTCGTATCTCCTGGCCATTTAATTCTGGGGCAGCATGTTAGAATATAATTCCTCTTCATCTACATAGTTTGGGTGTATAGAGGCTGTAGTCTTGTAGATAGTGTCTGTGTGTTATTTTATTAGACATGAGGCCATGGTTCACATCACAGGTCTCCAACAAAACGAAATAAAAAATCTTACTTCAATGACTTCATCTTCATCATACTTTCTTCCCACGTATACAAGAACCAATAGGACTAAAACTTTCGTCTCCATTCGATGTACTGAATTAACAGTGAATCCATCAGTTATAAAACTACGATTCAGACTAAGTGTAGAAATAGAGAAATACAAATCGATTGCACACAAGATTTTGTTAAAACTATAGCCTCTATGCGAGCTCGCTTTTTAATGTTCAGTGTCATTGGCGCATCCATAATCATTTGTTTTGCCAATATGTGTGGATAACATAGCTGCCAGATAAATGAAGCATCAAATCGTCAAATATTTGAGAAAAAATCGTTAAAATCATCAAACGCGTTGATTGAAATTGTCAAAAAAATCGTCTGAAAAAATAAATAAATAATTTAAAACGTTTTAAAAACAAAAACATATAAAGTCCGCGTTAAGCAGCGATAATAATGCATCAGCTATACCTATGTGTGGTGTAAATATTGGGAAGTCAGAAGATCTTGACTTTATGGGCATAAAAATTCAGTGTGATGCTGGCTTGGTTTCTTAAAACGTTGCAATAAATGCTTCACTTCGTCTGATCTACTTACAAATTACACCATTTATAACCGAACGAAAATGGAATAGAACTTTCATGTATGAATATGTCCTATGTTGAAGCTTCTCGACTGTGTACAGGTAAGGCCGTAGTAGGCCATTAATCACGATAGTGATCCAACTCAATTGATTCATTGGAGCATGGTTGCAATGTGCCTTGTGTCACTGTTCTATCGCTACTACAATGGATATTGCTCGAGCGAAATAAATACGTAACACTCGTCTTTCTCGGCCAGCACATCCGTATGTGGTCGATTGGCCAGTGTATCGCATACTGCATTACAGACATAGTTCGTTTGTTAGACGGACTGGAACTTCCTTCCTAAAGAGATCTTTCCTGTTACTTTTGGTATAAAAATATTCAAACCTAGTCTCCATAAACACTGCTCCCTCTTTCCTCATTCCTATAATATATTTTCCTAGTTCCAAAAACAATTCCTGAGTGTTGGTCGTATGAAAAAAAAAAATAATGGCACTTGCCTTTGTTCTTCCGATGGTAATGTTAGAAGCTATAATCGAATTTTTAAAATTGCCTGCAACGACGTATGACTACGATGTTATTTAGGAGTTGAAATTTTTGGCTTTTAAGGGATTAAAATGCTATAAAATATAGAAAAATCATCACAGGTATTCGAATATAACTTAAAAATATAATACTTTACACCTTGTTATACAAAGCTTAAGGAAAAGCTTTAATGTACTAAAGTAAATAAAATGATGTAAATTTTTAATTGCTAAAAATCGTTAAAATAAGGGCATAAATCGTCAAGTCGTCAAAATGACATTCTTGCAAAATGACGATAAATCGTCAAATCTGGCAGCTATGGTGGATAGATGAGATGACATAAGTTCTGTAAGCAATTGTTCTCATGATTGTCACAATCTTGATAGTATAAGTTAATACAATCACTAACGAGTATCTTAAGGCAAAACCCAGTCTTTCTTTTTCTACAGATCTGTTGCTAAAACTTGTTACTACGTCTTGAGATAAAACTTTATCATCGTGTATATTTTTTTCAATGCAATACCCTATCATTTAGACACTTAATTTTATTGTACCAAAGCCTTCATTTATTAAATAGCTCACCAATAACAATTTAAACTCATAATTCTCCTTCCTTGTTGGTTAGACCTGTCTGTTGTTATAAATTTCAATAGGAACAGTAATAAACCACACGAATCTTCCATCCGTATGTCTGCCACCTACTTTTTCTTTCTTTAGAATCTTCTTCATAAGACAAGGAAGTATGAAATCAACTCTTCTATGCAAATTTATTTAAACATAGCACTTGTGCCTCTTTAAACAATCTATCTACATTGGACTTTGAAAACTCGTATTTTTTGTGGATATCTCTTGTTAGTCGAGTATTCGTGTTATAATGGAATACTTTCTTTTAACATTTTATTCTTTTCAACTGAATTTTGTTAAGAAGTTACGCAAATTTTTTTGTTTTCTTTTGCAGATTTTATTTTACGATTTAAATCTTTGATAAACTTTGCTAAAGTGAAACATTAAAAAAGATTTTTATGATTTAATCTAATGAAATGGTGTTTGGAATTTTAATGTTTATTTAAGCTTTGAAATTTAGCTGTTGTATGAATAAATATAAAAATGATCTTAAATGCTAAGAAATAATAAATTTTTATTTTAAATAGAAGCCATCCTTAACTTTGTTCTTGGCAAGGGAACTATTCAATTGGCTTATAATATTAGACAACAGCAGATTGTTTAAAACAGACTAAGTTTTGATTAATTGTTGCCATATTTTTTTTTTTATTCATAACAAAGCATAAAAAGGTTTTGGCAACTCTCTTTCTCAGTATTTATAGAGTTATGCCTAGAGCATTAAGAAAGCACAATTGAATTTTTCTCATAGTATTTTATCAAACTTTGCAACACATGATTGGCAGAAGCTAAAGTATAAAGCCGACTCTGAACGATAGATTTTTGAGAAACTTTTAATGGCAATTTTATTTGGTCTCAAAAGTTTTTTGCCTGAAATATGCTTAGAAGGAATATTTTTTATATTCGTTTTGTAATGGATGTCTGATCTAGAATTTGAACCGTGGCCTCACGTCTAATAAGTCAAAACACCACCTAGACTAGGGCGACTTTGTTTATTTTATGATCGCCATGATCGTACTATCGAGAGGAATATGCGTACCTTGACAAATAGCAAGTTCTAACAAAAATATTGCCACTATTCGGGTGAGTATTGAAAAAATTGTGGGCATTCGATCTTGCGTCGCTTAGAAGAACTTGGCCTAGCGAAGCCTATAAGTTGGCGATGTTTACGTCATTACTTGGGTCTCAAACGTTCAAAACTGACCCAGAAACTGAACTACATGTGTGTACATACATACATAATTGGTCATTAGAACCCATCAGTCAGGATTATTGACCTAGTTTCCCATACTACTTATGTTGTGTGCGTTAATTTTATACATGAGTGGCGGGACCTGCAGTTTAAAGTCGACTCCGAACGACAGATTTTATGAGAAATTTTTCATGGCAATTTTATTTACTCTCAGAATTTTTGCCAGAAATCTGCTGAGAGGAAATCGCCGAAAAAATACTTTTTTTTGTATTTTATTTTGATGTCTGGCCTGGGACTCAAACCTTGGCATTTACGTCTAATAAGCCAACACACTACCTACTAGACCACGGCGACTTCACATGTGTGTACGCTGTATGATTTTCAGACAAGGCACTTATTTCAAAATACAGTCAGCCCTCCTATAACGTGGCGAGTGCGTACCGCGTTATATGGTACCTGCCCTATAAGAAATTCACATTTCAGGTACTAACCAGGCTAATTCGTAGCGCGTTCTATGGAAACCGTTTACCGCGTTGTATGGAAACCGCGCTATAAGAAACACAGAATTAGTAAAAATCACATCATTCGTACCGCGTTATATGGAGGCCAAGAAATACAAAAGGCAAGATAAATTAAAAATTATTTTATTGAATTCAAGAGTTCATATAAGGATTGATAAAACAAAAATGAAATAAAAACTAAACTAAAAGACTGGTTTTCAACAAAATTAAGAAAGACTTGTAAAATAATGCAGATTTTTTAATTCAACTGCTATTATTTTGCACGGTACTATATCTCGGCTGAGCTTACCGCGTTATAGGTAAGCATGTACCGCGTGCATGCATTATTGATCATTACAACCCTTTAGCCAGAATTACAACCTAATTTCTCACACCACTTATGTTCTGTATATTAATTCTTGAGGATGATGGCCTAGAACTCGCTAGGATGGCATGCAAATGGTAAGAGTTTATGTTAAACTAGAACTTATTATTTAAATAGACAATGCGCCCTTAATCAGCCATGCTACGGTTAAATCTTTGGGTTTGAGTCATGACTTGTGGACCCATCTTTCCCATCCTTACTGAAAACACAAACCATTCTTGCTAGCAACTAATTTTTGGTGTTGCAGTGTTAGATAGCTAAGAAATAAATCAACAATGAATCGTTTTCCCGTTTCGTATAAGCACTCATGCAATTTTGAGTATGAATGAATCAACAGAATTGAAATTCAACTGCTCTGATTAATTCGTACTCGCTACATCATTCATTTATAAGTATAAGTAGCAATGAGTATGAGTACTATGTTGACATCAAACTCACAACATTCGAAATATGTTTGATTCATACGCCTACTCATTCTGATACAAAAATTTCGAAAAATACTTATAATACTTATAAGTGATTCGAATCATTCATTAAAATTAACAGCCTTAGTTGTTGTTGCATATAAAAACAAAGAAGAAAGGAAAGACAAAGACAATAGGCTAAGCATGCACACAATCTTCTTGTGAGTATAGTAGTGTTCGTACGCGAATCATAGTTATTTTATGCTTCGTGTAAATGTTAAGTAGAGACGAGTCGAAGTCAGTAACATTATGTGGACTGTTAAGTATGAATACGACGAGTAGTTCCAACTTTGAGTATGAGTAGTATGAGTATCATGTCATAATAAGTATGAATGCGTATAAATATCTGAAATTATAAATATGACTCGAATCTACTTATCGTTTTAGAATACTTATTGCTGATCTCTGATGTCCATAAAAATACTTAAGAAGACATGGCTGTCTTTGAAAATTCTTATGGTGTGTTTAGTTTGGAGAAAATAATCTTTAAAAACTTTGTAACAATTGCTAATCTCTATACAAATTCTTAAAGTTCGTCTTCTGTTCTTATCACGTACGCTTAGAAGTATATCTAGTTCATCTTCTACTCACAATTTTACAAGAAATCGTGATTCACTTTAATAACGCAACTTTAGGTTTACGTTCATTTGCATTGCGCTAGAGTCTACAGAGTGCATATCAAAGCCTCCGTTCTACAACATTTTAAGGCGAAAAAGTGTGTTTTGACATGCTTTTATAAGCTCTCAAAGTTTTCACGCGCCATGAGACTTTATGTGTGTGTTCTAAGGAGATTTTTCCCTATAACTTCGGAACGGATGAGAGCATCTTAACCAAATTTTGACAGTATTTAAGTTAGAGAACGTAGAATTTTTAAAATGCAAGAACATTAAAAACGTTTTAAGTACACTTAGAACGTTATAAAATAGAAGCGTCGATATGATAGATCTGCAAAGGTGGATATCCTTACTTAGTAAGTTCGCAAACGTAGTTGAATTTAAAGTTCTATGGATACGTGTACGTGGTCTAGGCCTTAAGAGAAATTAGTTTTAAACAATTAAATTTTGTTTTTAAAATAAAAAAGTGGGTTTCTTATAATGAGTAGATTTTCACTACGAAGCCAAACCGTTAAAAAATGTTTTTATAAAAATTATCCCTAAAGACATACTGTTTGTCATCAAGATCGTAAATATTCCTTTCTCAAAATCGCAATAAAAATGTTACTAAAACTGTTTAAATCAAAAGATTAGGTTAGGTTAGGTTAGAGGACGTGTACTTGTGAATTCTGACAAGTACAGTACTCGGTGGTCGAACTGACCCATTGTACTATGTCCTAGCTTCTTAACTCAATCCTAGCTTCTTTTGAAAGCAGTTGCTTTGAACTCATATCATTCCGAGTTGTAGAATCAACAATTGTTTACGCTGTCAATTAAAGCTTCCCATTTCATTTTCTTAATCGTAAAAATTCATACCCCGACTACAAATCACATGAACTTTAGCATTTCTTTGAAAGAATTCTGCTTTTTTATGTTTTTCTGAAAATACTTCTTGGCCTTGGATAAACGAAATAACAGAGAACATTGTAAACATAAAAAACAAGAAAACAAAACAAAAACCAATTGGAAAAGAAAAATAAAACGAAAAACTTCTTAATGAAGGCACGCACTAACAACCCATAAATTATTGTCTGCCATGCAAAAGAGAAATCATGAAACAAAAAAAGCAACGCAAGGATATACGAAACGTAAGATTTAGTTGTTGCTGGTTGTTGTTACGGAAATGTTGTTCTGTAGAGAGGTCATGGTTATTAAATTTATTATTGTTGTAGCTGTTAACACAGTTAAGACTCCTTAATAACACCAACAATCATAAGGACAACAAGAATAAAACAACAAACACAATTTCATATCGCTTCTTGGAAGAATAATGGAAGTGAGAGAGCAAGAGAGTAGATGAAGTTTATTTGAATTGTAAGAAAGCAGAACTTAATTCCATTGTTTACCACTTTATACACGTAAACGTATAAATAACGGGTGATTTTTTTAGCTATTATGTTTTTGGCAACAATGGTTTTAAAAACAGCTCACGCACGTTTCGTGTTTTGTTCACTGTCAAACATCTTCAGTTTTGGTCTATAATTTAACCATGAATTGTATTACAAACGATTTACGCTGCAAATCAATGAATTTTTTTATTAAAATGCGTTCTGTGTAAGAAAGTTCACCGCGCGCACTTCTTCCATTTTATGGTCAATTTAATCCAGCCACTGAAGCGGCTATTCGGACTATTGACACTAAATTTCGCAACAAATTTACATTGTGTGACATTAAACCACCAACACGATTACGTAGAGTGCGACCTGAAGAAAATATCGCAGCTGTATCGGCCAGTGGTAATGATGACCATCAATTATTGATTCGTCGCCGTTCTGGGCCTCTGTTACTCAACAACGTGGAAACTTTAGCGGCAGGATTTAGGTGTGAAGCCTTTCAAAATATAGCCGATGCAAGAATTGAAGCCGAACGACTTACCGCAGCGCAGGAATTTTTGGTAGATGGGCTTTTGAAAAGTTGGCCGAAGATCCATTTCTTTATCGAAAAATTCTTTTCCGTGGCGAAGCTCATTTTTGGCTCATTGGATACGTAAATAAGCTGAATTGCCGATTTTGGAGTGAAGATCAGCCAGAAGCATTGCAAAAGCTACCAATGCATCCAGAAAAAGTCACAGTTTGGTGTGTGGTTATGATCTGGTGGCATCATTGGACCGTACTTCTTCAATGATAATCCGAATCGTAACGTAACTTTGAATAGTGAGCACTACTGTGAGATGATATTTAACTGTTTTTTGCCCAAAATGTAAGAGCTTGACTTTCATGACATGTGGTTTCAATAAGACGATGCCACATGCCACTTAGCATCCATGGACTTATTGAAAGGCGAGTTCGGTGAACATTTTATTTCTCGTTTGGGTCCGGTCAAATGGCAGCCTAGATCTGTGAAGCTATGTTAAAGCTCATGTCTATACAAAGAAACCCGCTTCAATTGACTTATTGGAAGACAACATTGAAACATTATTCGTGAGATACCAGGCGAAATGTTGGAAAGAGTATGCCGAAATTGGACTAAGCGGTATGAACCACTTGAAGGCATAGTCGTGGTCAGCATTTGTAGGAAATAATCTTCAAATATTAAATTATATGGACCGTACTATCGATTCAAATAAAGATTTTATTCTTTTCTCTGAATTTGATTGGTTTTTTTGAAAAAAATTCCAATAGCTCTTAAAAAATCACCCTTTACATAAAGAAATTATCAAACCAAAAAGGAGGGGAAACAAAGGGAGAATAACTCCATAAGACAAAATTATGTGTTATACTCGCCAATGAAAACAACTAGCTGAGCAGAGAAGTAATAATTAAGAGATTTTTGATCAAGCATGCGATCTATTGTACAGTTCTCGATCAATTTTGTGGACACCAATAATGCTCCTTCTATTTCTTATTAGACAAACGAGTTTCAGGTGAACTGTTTGGCGTGTAGTAGGATCACTTACAGCATTGATAGCCTCCAGGGATATTTCATTACAGAATCCACATATTAGACGCCAGATGATCATCCTTCCAATAAGCAGTACTTGCGACCATAATACCCTCTCAACAGGTCGTTTGCTATTCTCAGTTTACTTCTAAATTACTTGATAATTACTTATATTTCCATCGGTTATAATTACCCAATAAACATTTTGATTTCAAAAGCATTGCTGTCTACCTCTTCCTGCCGCTTTCCCTTCATATCTTGCTTCTCGCTGAATACAACTTTCCAAACATACCTTTCCTCTCCTACATAAAAATATTCTGGCTCTGTTGTATTTAGAATGTAATACTAATCTTTAAGCTTATAAGTACATACACATGTGTATGTACATACATAAGATGTTGATTATAACTTTGTAAATAAAGTATCAGTGATCAGTTGTAAACTAAACGTCATTCTTTCAATAACACATGGCGCAGTCGTTGCGGAATGTTTACAAGAAGTAAGACGAAAGATCAGAAGGCCAAATAAAAGAAGACAGAGATTCCGACGGAGAATTATATGAGGAATCCTATTGAGATGACAACAACCATGAGTAGTTTTGATGTTCATAAACCAGAGCCCCTTAAGTAGATGGCAATTTAGCTGAAAATTGGCGTGTCTTCAAACCAAATTACGAAATTTTTTTCGATTGCAACCGAATTAGAAAAACAAAAAGAGCAGCAACAGATTGGAATATTTCTAAATCTGTGTGGTCCTGAAATAATTGAAATATTTAACACTTTAGGTTATCAGCTGAAGACAAAAAGAAATATAATGCAGTTGTTGCAGCTGTGGAAGGGTATTGTACACCGAAAAGAACGAGGTTTATGAAAACTTTTAAGTTTAATAAAAGGAAACAAGAGGAGGGGGGAATCATTTGATTCATTTCTTTTGGATTTACGTAAGTTGGTTAAATCATGTGAGTACAAAGATGAAGATAGAATGTTGAGAGATAAAATTGTCATTGGTACAAATAACAGTAAACTACAAAAGAAATTATTAGAAACAGAAAATTGGATTTAACAAAAACAATAACAATGCAAGAAACTTCGAACTAGTGGAAAGTCAAGTAAATGACATTCAAAAACAACACATAAAAGTAACCAAGTTGATGTGGTTACTGAAAAGCACTGAACGTACGCAAGGAAAGTAATGAAAGAAGAAATTTCGTATTCTCATCTTTTTTTTTCACCCATT
>JABZEU010000035.1:0-15129 GCA_014635995.1 Sarcophaga peregrina
AACAAACAAGGCGTCATTGTTGGCATTGTACTTGGTATCAGTTTTTGGGCGATGACATTACTATTCCCTTTGCTTTTAAAGCATGATATCTCGCAGTTTGCTACAAACTCTATTTTAGAGACTCTAGCAGCATCACTTCCTTTCAACCTATCTTATATCACTTTTTGTACCACATTGGCTTTTATTATCAACTTTACTGTATTTTTTACTTTTTCATTACTATCAAAAAACGTGCAGCTGAGTATTGGCAAGCCACAAAATTTATCAATCAAAATGGCTATAATCAAGGATCAAATGCTTTTGTAGTTACTGTAGAAGACTTACTACTTATTGCTGCTCGATTTATCGGCGATAAAAAAACATTAACCCTCTTTGAAAACTTTGCAAAAGAACAAGAAATACCATTAGTCTTAAATAATAAAGCAACACCAGAGTTAATTTACTACACAGAGCATTTGCTTGCTGAAAAACTTGGAAGCTCAACCGCCAGAGCAATGGTTGGTTCAGCCATTGAAGGCAAAGAAATGCAAATGGAAGACGTCTTATTAATCGCTGACGAAGCTTCTGAAGTTTTACGTTTTAATCGCTCCTTACTACAAGGTGCATTAGAACATATCGACCAAGGAATCAGTGTTATTGATAAATCGTTACAGCTCGTCTTTTGGAACCAACGCTACATGGATCTGTTCGATTATCCTGAAGATTTTATAGCTGTTGGAAAACCCATCGGTGATATTATTTATTATAATGCTACACGGGGTATGTGTGGGCCTGGTTCTATCGATGAAATTGTTATTAAGCGATTAAAATGGTTATCTCTTGGTTCTGCTCATAATCAGAGCGTGTTTTTCCAAATGGTCGTGTTATAGAAATTATTGGTAATCCAATGCCAAGCGGTGGCTTCGTGACAAGCTTTACCGATATTACGGCCTATCGTGAAGCAGAGAGAAAACTACAAGAATCAAATGAGCATCTAGAACAACGCGTTGATGCAAGAACCAAAGAGCTTTCTGAGCTTAATACAGCACTCATAAAAGCAAAAAGCCATGCAGAACAGGCCAACGAGTCAAAAACTCGCTTTTTGGCCGCAGTTAGTCATGACTTAATGCAACCATTAAATGCTGCAAGGCTATTTGCATCATCTTTATCACAAGAAACATTGCCTTCATCAGCAAAATCATTAATAGACCATTTAGAACTTTCGCTTTCATCAGCAGAAGAACTTATTTCTGATTTATTAGACATCTCTCGACTCGAAAGTGGTCGTATTGTCCCAAAAAATGAAACTGTTTCTTTAGAAGTACTATTCGATACAATTAATAAAGAGTTTTCTGCCTTAATACCTGATGATATTTTATTTAAAGTCCATATTTGTCATGCCTTTGTTAAAACAGATACAAAACTCTTAAAACGTATATTACAAAACTTCTTGACCAATGCTTTTCGCTACGGAGAGGGACGCGTTATCTTAGGTGCGCGCCGCTTAAAAGGTTATATCCGCATTGAAGTATGGGATCAAGGACAAGGAATACCTGAAGATAAGCAAAAATTATTTTTGAAGAGTTTAAAACGTTTAGACAGTCATCAGAACCCGTGCAGAGAAAGGGCTTGGGCTTGGGCTGGCCATTGCCGATGGCTTTTGTAAATTACTAAATCATCCTATTACTGTACGCTCATGGATAGGAAAAGGCAGTGTATTTAGTGTGACAGTCCCTGTTAGTGATCCGCCACAGCGTTCTAACAATAAAGATAATGATATACCTCTATTACCTCCTACACCTGTATCTAATATTAAAACAATCGATATACTATGCGTGGATAACGAAGAATCCATTTTAATTGGGATGAAAACGCTACTTTCTCGTTGGCAATGCAATGTTATGACAGCAAAAGATCAGAAGGAATGTGAAGAAATCCTTGCTAAGGATTTTAGACCACAACTTTTACTCATCGACTATCATCTTGATAGTGGCTATACAGGCACTGAACTTATCAGATGGATACGTAACTATTTAAATAATCCTGATATTCCAGCAATTATTATTAGTGCAGATAACACACCTGAAATAGTAGAAAAAATACAACAAGATAAGTTAGACTTTATTAAAAAACCCATCAAACCGGCACAATTAAGGGCGCTTATTAGCCTGCATGTTAGTCTAAAATAAAAAAGACATGTAAAGCATGTCTTTTTTATAAAAAAATAACTCCCTCTTAATCTTTAGGAAAAGCCAACCGTCTTACATTCGCAATATTTTCAACAATGCGAATCACTTGTGAGCTATAACCAAATTCATTATCGTACCAGACATACAATACTGCATGATTATCAGTGCAAATTGTTGCTGCCGCATCAACGATACCCGCATGACGAGAACCAACAAAATCGCTTGAAACAACTTCTGTGGAATCAATAAAGTCTATTTGTCTATGTAATTTAGAGTGTAAGGCTATATTCCTTAAATAGTCATTTAATGCTTCTCTGGTAGTTGCTTTACCAAGATTAAGATTAAGAATAGCTAAAGAAACGTTAGGGGTAGGTACACGAATAGCATTACCTGTTAATTTTCCTGCCAGCTCAGGAAGAGCCTTAGCAGCTGCTGTTGCGGCCCCAGTTTCGGTAATAACCATATTAAGTGCAGCACTACGACCACGGCGGCTTCCTTTATGGAAGTTATCAATTAAGTTTTGGTCATTTGTATAAGAATGTACGGTTTCTACGTGGGCCATTTTCAATACCAAACTCATCATTAACAACTTTTAATACAGGAACGATGGCATTAGTTGTACAAGAAGCGGCTGAAATAATTTTATCGTCTTTAGTAATTAAATTATCATTAACACCATAAACAATATTTTTTAACTTTCCTTTACCTGGGGCCGTTAAAATAACACGTGACACACCTGGGCATTTTAAAATGTTGGCCTAAACCCTCTTCATCACGCCATTACCGGTATTATCAATGACAATCGCATTATTAATACCATACTGAGTATAATCAACAGTGCTAGGGTCACTTGAATAAATAATTTGGATTAAACTACATTGACAGAAAGTGTATTATTTTTTTCATCTACAATGACAGTGCCTTTAAAAGCTCCATGAACAGAGTCTCTGCGTAATAAATTAGCACGTTTCTCTAAATCATCTTCAGAACCTTTACGAACAACAATAGCTCTTAATCTTAAGCCATCACCACTACCAGTTCTTTCAATCATAATACGCGCTAATAGGCGCCCAATACGACCAAAGCCATAAAGAACTACATCAGCACCACAATCAGCAGGTTGATCTTCTTGCTTATCAATAATATCAACAAGTTCTTTTCTTAAAAAAGCATCAGGTGTTAAAGACTTTTCATCGCGATACTTAACGGCTAAACGTCCAAGATCAATAGAAGCAGATCCTAAGTTTAACTCAGACATAGCAACCAAAAGTGGGTAGGTCTCTTTGACTGAAAGTTCAGCTTCACTTCCAAAACGGTATTGGGTTGAGGCATGAATTTGCAAAATAGAAACAACCGATTGGTTAATTAGGCTCACACCGTAAATAGAAGTAACGACGTGATTCTTACGATATAATTGACCAACTAGCGGGATCATGTTTTCGGCTAATGTTTCACGATCAGTCCACTCAGTAAGACATTTTTGTGATGTTTGTGACACTTACACACCTTCCATTCGTTAATTAGAGGATAAAGGACTGTTCTATTATGCCAAAAAAAAGGCTACTCCATCAATGAAAAGGAATAGCCTTAATGATTATAATTGGTTAAATGATCCAAATAATCCAAATAATGAAGAGTAAAAACAACCATTGTTCCAAATAATAACGGAAACGGTTTCTTTTCTTTAACTCTTTACCACGAGCACGTATTTTATAAAGATACCCAAAAGCTTTATTAATAGCGCCTGTTTTATCCCCTTCTTCATTAGGGGAGGCTGCAGCAGCCACAATATTTTTACCAACCCAATGATTAAACGCTGTAGCCCAACGATATTTCAATGGTCGATCCATATCACAGAAGAAAATAAGACGACGATGATCTGTCATATTTTCAGCATAATGAATATAGGTCTCATCAAAAATAACCCCCTCACCATCACGCCAAGAGTATTTTTCGCCATCAACATCAATAAGACAACGATCATCATTAGGCGTATCTAAACCTAAATGATAGCGTAAAGATCCTGAGTAAGGATCACGATGAGTCACAAGCCTAGCCCCTGGGGGAAGCTCTGTAAACATAGCGGCTTTAACTGTAGGAATATCCCTTACGAGTGCTGTAGTATAAGGGCATAACTCCATTGCTGATGGGTGGCTATCGCCATACCACTTCAAGTAAAAACGCTTCCATCCTTTACGGAAAAAAGAGTTAAATCCTGCATCGTCTAACTTATCAGAACCTTTCACTTTACCAGCTTCTAATAAACGCTCGCCCTCTTCCTTAATTTTTTCCCAATTTTCCTCAAAGACCTTTAATTCAGGATAAATATCTGTCCGAATAAAATGGTTGGCTAGGTAACTTAGAGGTCAAATAGATAATGGAATTTAGGGGAGCTAAAAAAGTTGAATGATCTTTTATTTGACGTGACCATTTATGACGAATACGCCCACGGAAATGCACAAACAATACACTCGCAATAAGCAATCCAATAATGATAATTTTCAATTATTCCACCTACCTATTGTATAAATTTATTGTGATAAGCTTTTTAATACAAATACTTTATTAAATAAGCACTATAATAACAAGTTAATCTAGCCCTATAAATATAACGCTAAAAAATAATAGAGATATATAGCCTCAAATCAAACTATACTTCTAACAAAAACGTCACAGGCCCATCATTGATAAGATCAATTTGCATATGCGCACCAAACTGCCCAGTTGCTACAATGTCATATTTCTGTTTAGCTTGGCCTAATAAATAATTAAACAACTGCTCACCTAACAAAGGATCTGCCGCACTTGAAAAACTAGGTCTTAAACCACTTTTGGTATTAGCTACTAGTGTAAATTGTGATACCAATAATAAACCACCATGAATATCAAGTAGCGATTTATTCATCTTATCATTTTCATCAGAGAAGATTCGATAATTTAATAATTTGTGCAGTAATTTATCAGCTCTATCTGAAGTATCATCTGATTCCACACCAACTAATACCAATATGCCCGTATTAATTTCACCTATGATTTTTTTATCAACAGAAACACTTGCATGTGTAACCCGTTGTATTAATGCTTTCATATAATCTGCCTAAAATTGCGTTAATAACCGATGAGCCATGTTATAGGTAGCTCTAATCAATGCATCAGCTGTACCACGCTCAAAAGCGGAATGTCCTGACTCACTGATAATATTTAACTCACTGTTTGTCCACAACTTGTGCAGTTGCCAAGCATTGTCTAATGGGCAGATAACATCATAACGCCCATGTACAATAACGCCAGGAATATGAGCAATTTTGCTCATATCTTTTAAAAGTTGATTAGGCTCTAAATAGGCGTTATTAATAAAATAATGGCACTCAATACGCGCCATTGCTAACGCTTTTTTGGGTTCTAGAAACGTGTCTGATATTTTGGCATTAGGTACAAGCATTATGGTTCTCCCCTCCCAGCCAGACCAAGCTTTTTGCTGCTTCGAGCTGTGTCTTTTCATCGGGGCTTGTTAAACGCTTATAAAAAGCCTGAACCAAATCATCACGTTCATCAATAGGAATAGGAGCAATATAATCTTCCCAAAAATCTGGAAATAAACGGCTAGCACCCTCCTGATAAAACCATTTAATCTCTGACGAACGACATAAAAAAATGCCCCGTAAGATTAGACCTAACACTCGACTAGGATGGGTTTGTGCATAAGCTAAAGCCAGTGTTGATCCCACGAACCACCAAAAACAATCCATTGATCAATGAATAACTGTTGACGAATTACCTCAATATCAGAAACCAAATCCCATGTAGTATTGTTTTCCAAACTTGCATAAGGGGTAGATTTTCCACAGCCTCGCTGATCAAACGTAATAATGCGATAAATCGTTGGGTCAAAAAAGCGTGCACTATTTTCATCACATCCGCCACCTGGACCACCGTGTAAAAATAACACGGGTAATCCAGTTGGTGAACCACTTTCCTCTACATGTAGAATATGTGGTTCAGTGACACTCACCTCATGTACAGCATAAGGCTTAATCTTTGGAAATAGTGCATGCATAATTGTGTTCCATTAAGTTATTTTGCTAAGTACTTCTTAACAGCTGTCATACCTCTTCGCCCTGCGCATTTTTAATACCTGCCAGCCATGTTTTTAATAGTTCTGGATGTTTTTTTAAATAAGCTCTAGCGGCTACTTTAGCAGGCACTTTATTTTCTAAAATATCTGTCATTAATTCATTTTCCATATCTACTGTAAAACGAATTTGCCTCACCAATTTAGCTTCTGCAGGGCAACGCTTTTGAAAATCAGATGAAATCAAAGTAAATACTTTTGCACTACCATAGTTAGCACCAAATACTTCATCTCCCCCCTCTAAATACTTCATATCAATTTGACGATTCATAGGGTGAGGCTCCCAGCCTAAAAATACAATGGGCTTCTTAGCTTTAACTGCACGCTGTACTTGACTAAGCATGGCCGCTTCACTTGATTCCCTTAACTTAAAACCACCTAAATCAAAAAGATTTTCAGCAATCATTTTATCAATAAGCATATTGCCGTCATTACCTGCCTCGACACCAAATATCTGTCCATTAAGCTCTTTTTTAAACTTAGCTATATCGCTAAATGACTTGAGACCTGCATCATATGCATAAGTCGGAACCGCAAGCGTGTATTTGGCACCCTCTAAATTTGCCTTCTCAGGCACTATGATTGTTTTATCAGCAATATAAGGGGCTGCTAATGTATCCATCGTCGGTGACCAATAGCCTAAAAAAGCATCAATCTTTCCTCTTGAAACACTGGTAAAAGCAATAGGAACAGAAATAGTAGGAACACTCACATCAAGTCCTAAACCTTCAGCTACAACACTCACCATTGCTGTTGTTGCACTAATATCAGCCCAGCCAGACTCTGCAAGTTTAATACTCTGACAGCTTGTTGATAATTGTGACTCATCAGCAAATGTAAATAAACTCGCTGTTAGTCCTAATAATCCCGTGCATAATACCATTCTCAACTTACGCATTACTTACCTCCTAATATTACAACTCATTTACTAGCCACATTACGCTATTTTATCTTGATAGCAAAATGTTGTTTATTCATTTAAGATAGACTTAAGATAATTTATCAGATATTTTACTTCATTACTCTTAATAGATTGTGTTAATTTCTTATGAACTATAATAATTATACATCGCGTCCTATCGTACTCTGTTTGTCAGGCCATGACCCAAGCGGCGGTGCTGGAATCCAAGCAGATATAGAAGCAATACTCGCACAAAACTGTCATGCAGCACCTACTATTACAAGCGCTAACTGTGCAAAACACCGTGAATGTTATTGACTTTAAAGTACTTGATAGGGAATGGGTATTATCACAAGCTAATGCCGTATTAAATGATATGTCCATATCAGCCATCAAGTTAGGGATGCTTGGTAATATGGAAATGGTTGACACCATTATAGAGATAATCAAAGAAAATCCTAACCTACCTCTTGTATGCGATCCTGTTTTACGTGCTGGGGGCGGTGGTACTTTAGGAAAAGGGGATATTGCCTATGCAATACGAGAAAAACTACTCCCCCTCGCTACAATTGCCACACCGAACCTTCCAGAGGCTCGCATTTTAGCGGAACTTCCAAATGGTTCTGCCGATGAGTGTGCCGAAAAGCTTTTAACTTATTGTAAATACCTACTCATAAAAGGTGGGCATGAATCAGACCCCATCATATCCAATCGACTGTATAATCAAAAAGGGGAACGTTATACGTTTACCTGTGAACGTCTACCTGGTGAATTCCATGGTTCAGGTTGTACACTGGCGAGTGCTTTATCAGGCCGTTTAGCTCTTGGGGAGGAGCTGGTCAGCGCGGTTGAAACAGCATTAAATTACACATGGAAAACCCTGAGAGATGCTGAGTCTCCTGGACATGGCCAATATATTCCCCGTCGTCTACCATTAGACTTCTGCTCATGAAATTACAAGGTCTTTATGGTATAACTGATACTGAATTATTAGCCAATGGCCGCCTGTTACCTTACGTAGAGGCGGCCCTTAAAAGGTGGTATGCAGGTTTTACAATACCGAGATAAAACACAAGACACAGCTCGTCGCTATGAAGAAGCAAATGCTCTCAAACAACTATGCTCTCATTATAATGCACAACTAATTATCAATGATGACCTGTTATTAGCTAAAACATTAGCCGTTGGCTTACACTTAGGGCAAGAAGATGGTTCTATTACAAAAGCTCGCCAATTACTTGGTAACAATGCCATTATCGGCGCTACGTGCCATGGTAGTATCGATCTTGCTAAGCGTGCTAAAGCAGAAGGCGCCAGCTACTTGGCCTTTGGTCGGTTCTTCCCCTCAAAAACAAAACCTGATGCAAAACCTGCGGATATTAATGTATTAAATAAAGCAAAAGAACTCGAATTACCTATTTGTGCTATTGGTGGTATAACGCTCAACAACATTAACTTACTGACTGAACAAGGCGTAAACTTAATTGCTGTAGTCAATGAGCTATTCGACGTTGCTGACGCTACACAAGTAGAAAAAAAAGCGAAACTACTTATTAACGCTATTCTTTCTTAACAAAATATTGCTTATATGTTTCTACTTTATCTATCTTTATATTGACTAGTAAACAAACAACCCGAATATTTACATCAGCCTCCCCCCCATAGTTAATAAGAATCCGCTCATATCAGTTTTTTCATAGGAGTGGCTATATAGTTTTTCTTTAATAATACTATCAATAGGCTTTATTACTGTCACGGGTATAAAAGAACCAAAAATCGTTTCATTACGATCACAATTTAGAGAACTCTCACAAATAAACTCTTTAACGCCCTCACAGACTATTTGTCCAATAGTTGAGCCATCATAAGTGCTGACGACTTCAAAAATATAATCACTACCAAAATGGCTTAAGATAATTTCCCCTAACCCCAAGTCTTCAATGATTATTGTTTGGCTTTGCTCTTTAATAATCATTTTTAAAACCTTTATTTTTGAGAGTCTTGCAATAACTTTTCTGCATGGGCTAAAGACTCTTTGGTTAAATCAACTCCACCAAGCATCCGAGCAACCTCTTCTATGCGCTGGGTTTGATCTAATAAAGATACAGCCGTTTGCGTACTATTTTTAGTGCGCTCTTTGTGAACAAATAGATGATGATGCCCCTGGGCCGCTACTTGGGGCAAATGCGTTACGGTTAAAACTTGACCTTTCTCACCTAATTTACGCAGTAGTTTACCCACTATTTCAGCAGTAGGTCCCCCAATCCCTACATCCACCTCATCAAAAACTAAGGTTGGGACACGAGAGGTTTGAGCAGTAATCACTTGAATGGCTAAACTGATTCGAGAGAGCTCACCACCTGATGCCACTTTGCTCAATGGTCGAACTGGCTGCCCCGGATTACCACTAACTAAAAACTCTATTATTTCTAAGCCCTGTACAGAAGGCTCTGGTGAATCCATTTCTTTTAAAACAATATTAAACAAGCCCCCTGGCATACCAAGAGTCTGCATTTCTTTTTGAACTGCCTTAGCCAATGATTCAGCTGCTTTTTTACGTTGTGCCGATAGCTGAATAGCTAATTTTTGATAATCCTTCCCTAGCTTTTCTAAATTCTCATATAAGGTGTCTAATTGCTCATCTCCTGATTCGATACTCGCCAATTCTTCTTGTAATTGCTGAGTCAATACGTGGAGCTCATTAGGCTGAACATGATGTTTTCTAGCAAGACTATAAATCGCATCTAAACGATCCTCCACTTGTTGTTGACGTTGTGGGTCTGCATCAAAATGATCAACAAAGTGATTAATTTCTGTAATGGCTTCTTCCAATTGAATTTGTGCATTACTTAACATCATCGTAGCTTCTGACAAACCATCAATTGGTTCTTTAAAACTACTTAAACGGCGAACACTGGCACCAAGTACAGATAAAATATTTGCCTCATCATTGGCACACATATCCAATACTTGCTGACAAGCGCTTAAAATACTGTCTGACTGACTTAAGTTCTTTTGCTCAGTCTCTAACAGCTCAACCTCATTCTCAGCCAAAGCTAGTTTTTCCAACTCATCTAACTGATAACTTAATAATTGCTGTTTAGCTTGTTGCTCGGCACTATTGCTAGATAGATTATGGATTTTTTGCTGCAATTGTTTCCACTGCAAGGCTGTGTTCTTAACCTTATCTGCTAAGGCAGTACTCCCCGCGTAATCATCTAATAACTGGCGATGAGTCTCTAATTTTAACAGTGACTGATGCTCATGCTGGCTATGAATATCAATCAAAAACTCACCCAATAACTTTAAATGGCCTAAAGGACAAGGAGTTCCGTTAATATAGCCTCGCGAACGGCCATCTTTATTAATAACACGTCGTAATAAACATAAATCATCATTGGCCAAATCATGCTCAATTAACCATGCTTTAGCTTCAGGAATATGGGTTAAATCAAAACTGGCTAAAATATCTGCCTTATCCGCACCTTGACGTACCACACTATTATCACAACGATCACCTAAAGCAATACCTAATGCATCTAGCATAATAGATTTACCAGCACCTGTTTCACCTGTAATGACCGTCATTCCCGACATCAACTCCAAGTCCAGATACTCAACAATTGCGTAATTTCGAATTGCAAGATGCGTTAACATAACTGATTAGCCTTTCTCTATTTTTAACTTATCTATTATAAGCCATTAACAAATAAAACGAGATCTATCCCCCCATTATTCTTGAGTAAATGTTAAAATAAATGAGGTAATTTACAGATTAGAGATCAAAACGTGAAAAAATTTAGAGGCCGATTCGCTGTAGGATTTATCCGTTTATTAGCATTACTTCCATGGGGAGGCGTACAAAGAGTAGGTGGCTTTGTAGGACTCCTTATGTGGATATTTCCTAATCGCTCTAAGCAAGTCGCATTAATCAACCTCGCTAAATGTTTTCCTGAGCTATCGCCCAAAGAAATCGAAAAACTAGCCAAGCAAACCCTTATCAATCAAGGAAAAACTATGGCAGAAAGTGCCTGTGCTTGGTGTTGGCCACCTGAAAAAACCCTAAAATACATAAAACAAGTAGAAGGTTTAGAGTTTTTAAAAAATGCTATTGAGTCTGGTAAAGGTGCTGTAGGTATTACAAGCCATCTAGGTAATTGGGAAATTCTTAATCATTATTACTCTAGCTATTGCAACCCTGTTATTTTCTATCGCCCCCCAAAATTAAAAGAACTTGATGAGTTCTTAAAAAAGCGCCGTGTACAAATGGGTAATCGGGTAGCTCCCTCAACCAAAGAAGGTATCTTAAGTGTTATTAAAGAAATACGTAGAGGTGGTTGTGCGGGTATACCAGCAGACCCAGAGCCCTCTCGCTCATCTGGAGTATTCGTTCCCTTTTTCACAACCCAAGCGCTAACCAGTAAATTTGTACCCAGCATGGTCACAGAAAAAAAAGCGATTGCGTTTGTTGGGCACGCCATCCGCTTAGATGATGGTTCTGGTTACAAAGTCATTTTTGAAGAAGCACCAGAGACCATCTATAGCAAAGATCTTACAGAAGGTACAGAAACCATGGGGCAAATTATTGAAAACTGTGTAAAACGTTGGCCTACACAATATATGTGGAGCATGAAGCGATTTAAACAGCGCCCAGAAGGAGAAGCCCGCTGGTATTAAAACATAACAACTATACAAACTAATCAAACAAAAAGGAATCATAATGTCTTTAAGTAATATTTTATCTCAATACACAAAACTGGCCGGTCAACTTTCTGGTGAGAATCAGGACTCTGGACTTTTAGGCATGGCTAAAAGTTTAATCGGTAATGAAGCAGCCAGTACATTGATCCAAAAATTTTTAACTAACTTGTCTCCTGATATTATTCAAAAGCTATCGGCTCTTAAAGTATTAGGTGATAGTTCTACACCGCAACCTAACTCATCAGAAAGCTTCATTGATTTATTTAAAACTCTTTCAGAAAAATTTACCAACCAAGACACTAACCAACAAGTTGCTGATCTTGCAAAACCCGACAATGCTAATCTTGTTGGTAAAGCGCTTGATATCGCTAAAGGCTTAGGAATCAATCTAGATAATCTTATATAAACTATAAGCAGTTTAATTGCAACTATATTACCATTACAACGTTTAGGTGAGCTCGTTAATAAGATTTTAATAGCGATACGCAAAGAATTATTCAACTAATTACTTTAATACACTTACATGTTTTTGTCCGATCGAGTGAGTTGAGATTCGCTAGATGGAGTAAAATAGATTTTGATAATAAACTATGGACTATCCCTGAAATAAGAGAAGAAATACCTGATATTAAATACTCTTATAGAGGGGGCAAAAAAAAGAGCTTATTTAGTACCATTATCAAATCAAGTACTAATATTATTAAAAGAACTCCAGTCTTTTACAGGTAACTTTGAATTTATATTTACATTAAAAGGTAATAAACCTATTTGTCATACAACCATTCACTACAACTTAAAGAAGTTTGGATATAACACGAAAACAGAACTTCGTATACATGGGTTTAGAACAAAGGCATGTAGTGTTCTTATTGAAAGTGGCAATTTCAGTAAAGATGCTATTGAACGACAAATGAGTCATCAAGAACAAAATGAAGTAAGAGCCTCTTATAATCATCTAGCCGAAGCGCATACAAATCATGCAATGGTGGAGTAATTATATAGACTTCTCAAAAGATTATGGTTATATCCCACCTTATGAATTTAAAAATAAATAAGCTTATTTTTGTAGCACTCACACTCTCCTCCGTAAGTCCTCAAGAGGGTATTTAACCGTCACAACGTCACATCCATTGTGTTAGCTTGCGCTCCGTGTTTTTTACATCCGTCACAAAATAGTGTTGTAACCTTTGTTTTTTAGTTTGTAGTGTCTGTATCCCTTTGTTTGTGACGTTGTGATGGATCGTTTTTTACTGTTTTGTTCATTGACTCATGGAGTCGTGGTTAGTCTTTTAAAAATAAACTCCTTATTGAGTAATTTGTGTTGCAGGCTTTTATATTTTTTTCTTTTTCTTTTGCTCAAGCAAAAATACAGGCCGTTGTGTTTTTTTGTACTGTATAGATTCCTTAAACAGTAGTGGAGTTAACCACATGCAAGCAGTACACAGTAATGTATCAGCACAAGCTAAATATTCTTCTACAACACCTTCTGTTTCTTTTAGCAATCCTTCTACCGATAAACGTTTTATCCGTTTAGCCGAAGTGATGAATTTAACCGGTTTATGCCGTGCGGCGGTTTATCACTACATCAAGTTAAGTGGTTTTCCTGCACCGGCTAAATTTGGCAAGTCTTCATTATGGGAATACCACGAAATCCAAGCATGGATTAACCAACGTCTTGAAGAACGGCAACAAAGGCAATCCCGATAAAGGGATTGTGCGGTTGAGCACAGATAATTTTGATTTTTAGTCTTTTGATCTATTACGCCTTGAGTTGATAAGGAAATGATGACGATGAGCCAGTCACCTTTTAATGAACCACCAATTGTTAAGTTACTTAGCCGTTTACAACAAGTTAAAGCCAAACCTTCTAATCTAAGCAACCAACAAGGCTTAAATCAATGGCAAGCCCTTTGTCCTGCCCATGCCGATAAAATACCGTCCTTAAGTATCACCGAATGTTTAGATGATACGGTATTGGTTAAGTGTTGGGCAGGGTGCAGTGCTCGTGAGATTGTTCAAGCGGTGGGATTGGAGTTAAAAGACTTATTTAAGCCTCGCTCACCGTCTTATCAGCAAGGCCATTTTATGGGGCAAGGGTACAGTGATGGAGATAACAATCATCGTTCACAGCAAACGCGTTATAAAAAACAACCCAGCCCAAAAGCCATCAAATTTGAACGTCTGATTATTCAATTAGCCAATAAGCAGCTTAATCAAGGCCATCCTTTAGGTGTTTTAGACCAACAACGTTATCAATTAGCATTACAGCGTCTTAAGCAACTGCCCAATTAACCCACACAAAAGAATACATTAATAACCATTGATGTTAAGTATTGTGTAAAAGTGCACCAAGTTTGTATAAGAATATCGTTGAAAACTGCACCAGTGATATTTTTGTGCAAGTTGTTAAACTCTCCGAATTTGCCGGAGCAAAACTTGGATGCTATGCATGGAAACAATTTTAAAAATCAGACGACTTTATTATCAGGAAAAATTATCCCTACGAGAGATATCTAAACGACTACGTTTAAACCGTAGAACAGTTAAAAAATATTTAACTACCATTACACCACCGAAATATCAACGTAAAGAACAAAGCTACCCTAAACTAGGTTCTTTTCTTCCATTTCTAGAAGAGTTTTTATTAAGAGAGTTTGATAAACCATTAAAAGAAAGACTTAGCATACGTAGGTTGTTCGAGCTATTACGAAGTAAAGGTTATCAAGGGCAATATAATGGCCTTACCTGTTTTGTCAGGAAGTTTATAGCAGAACATCAATCAAGAGTGCAAGAAGTCTATATTCCACAGTTCTTTCCAATGGCAGATGCTTATCAATTTGATTGGAGTATAGAAACCGTTAAACTATCTGGAGAACTAGTTAAGGTCAATGTTGCTCATTTTAGGCTCTGTCACAGCAGAGCTTTTTTCATTAAAGCCTATCCAAATCAACGTATGGAAATGCTTTTTGATGCGCATAATAATGCTTTTGAGTTCTTAAGTGGTTGCTGTAAACGTGGTATTTATGACAATATGAAAACAGTGGTTATTGCTATAGGAGTAGGAAAAGAAAGAACCTTTAATGAACAATTCCTAGCAATGATGAATCATTTCCTAATAGATCCTGTTGCTTGTACTCCAGCCTCTGGTTGGGAGAAAGGCCAAGTAGAACGACAAGTTAAAACGCTCGTAAAAGGATCTTTGAACCTACATTATCTTTCGATAGTTA
>JABZEU010000350.1:0-11013 GCA_014635995.1 Sarcophaga peregrina
GACTAAAGAAGGGAGATCTTGAGGCTGCAGAACATGTAGGCACGTTGGCATGGATGACACTGGCACGTGTCAAACGATATTCCGTTCATGAACCAATCAAGAGGAAATAGGGGAGACACTTAAATGTCTCCTCAATTTTCAATACCCAATCCGGACGCGGATATGACCATGCAGGGGCCAAAAGGACTCACTACTCCGAAGTAATACCACCATAGTTCCGGCGTGGTCACAACAGTCCATGGACACAAGGGGGATTGAGTAGGTTAGGGGCCCCCACACACGGACGATATGACGAACTTCCTCTATGGTGCATTTAGATACAATTACCCGCCCCCGCGTAAAAAAATCTGTCAAATGCAGCTAATTTATGTGCTAGTCTAGGAAAATCGAACATTTCGGTTGGTTGCGGTCTTTATGGGGAATAACAAAATTCAATGCTAACTCACACAAACACACACACACACACACACACCAAAACCTGGTAAACCACCAGGGGAACCATCGTCATATCGGCCCATCTGTCTACTTGACACAATGGGAAAAATACTGGAGAGGATCATATACGACCGATTACTGACGCGTGCCGAGGCAAGGAAGGAGCTCTCTCGGACCTGCAATACGGATTTAGAAAAGGACGGTCCACTGTTGACGCGATCAGGAGGGTAGTCGACATTGCAAGAGAAGCAATAGAGGGCGAAAGATGGAGATTTGGCACCAAGGAATACGTGCGCGGTTGTTCACACTTGACATTAAAAACGCGTTCAACTCAGCGAATTGGGGGCGGATTATGAGAGCCCCTCTTTAACATGGGTACGCCCGCCATACTTAATGGAGATTTTGAACAATTACTTTCAGGACAGGAGAGGGTAATATATCTAACGGATGAAGGAGAGCAGGAATACGTAGTGTACAGCGGGTGTCCCGCAGGGCTCTGTACTTGGCCCACTACTATGGAACATAATGTATGATGGAGTACTTCGACTGCGATTGCCAAACGGGACTACAATTGTAGGCTTTGCAGATGACATTGCAATAGTCTCGGTAGCTAAGACGGTACAGGATATAGAGGAGAAAACTAACACAGCGATTCGAAATGTTAGTGTATGGCTGGATGAGGCAGGTTTAACACTTGCTGCACATAAAACGGAAGCCGTTTTGATAAGCGGCCGGAAGATAGTGGAGAAGATGAAAGTGATCGTTGGAGGCACAGAAATCGAATCAAAGAGGGCAATAAAATACCTGGGAGTGATTATTGACGACAGGTTGAACTTCAAGGAGCACGTAAAATACATCGGCGAAAAGGCATCTGTAACGCAGGGAGCACTGGCGAGGATGATGCCAAATATTGGAGGACCAGGTCCATTCAAGAGGAGGATAATTTCAGCGGTAGTTACGTCGATAATGCTATATGCTTGCCCCATATGGTCGGAGGCACTCTCCGTGGGGTCGACAAGGAGAATACTGTCCTCGGTGTATCGTCTAAGCGCGATTAGACGGATAAGTGGCTTCAGGACAGTGGTCTGATGATTGAAGCGGTATTTGTATTGGCAAAAAACAATACCAATAGAATATTGGCGGATGAAATGAGGCGGATATACTTCCGTCGTCTTGAGAGTCCAGGCACGAAACAGCGGCTATAAAAGCGGAGGAAAGAATGACTTCCCATGCTCAAATGGCAGTCACGATGGGAGAGCAGTTTAAAGGGAAGATGGACATTCAGCTTGTCCCTTCTATAACCCCTTAGATGGAGAATAAACATGCGAGCTGAATTATACGCGACCCAGTTCCTAACTGGTCATGGATGTTTTAGGAAGTACCTGCACAGATTTGGACATGATACTTCCCCTATATGCCCAAACTGTGTAGACGAAGAGGAAGATGCGGAGCATATTCTAACATGCTGCCCCAGGAAATTTGATATAATGTGATAAAGCTTTCGAGCTAACCAGCCCCCCGCGAAGTAATATAACCTTACGGCAGTCCCCGCGGGGGGAGAGTGGTTGATGTGGTGTAGGGGGTGGGTTTTAGTACGTAGGCACCAAGGATGGTGAATCGTGCATGCTTTTGTTGGAACAAAAGTATCTTCAGAAGATTTACCACCTCCGGCTCAAGACAAAAAAAAAAAAAAAAAAAAAAAAAAAAAAAAAACACACACTTTGTTTTATTTAAATTTAAAAAAAGAGGAAGTGTTTAATGCAAGATCCATTATGATTATAAATCTTTTACGTAGAACTGATGCGTTACAAAGCATGTGTTTTTTCTTGTATGATTAAATTTATTGTACATAATTTCTTAATTTATATAAAATCATAAAAAAATTTGTGTTAAATTTCCGACCTACGAACATATTTATTTAGCCGACCAACAAATACAATACCATACGCTTAAAAAATTTGTTACACTGAAAAAATTTTTCTTGTAAATCAAAAAGTTAATATTTCCAGAAGCTTAACTTCAACTATACATTGAATATTTTTTGTTCCTTTAGGATTATGGATTAAAAGTCGGAAAGGAACTGTAAATCCCTAAAGGATTACAGATTAAAAGTCAACCTCGAATTACAGATTTTTTAGAAACTTTTCATAGCAATTTATTTAATTTCAAGTTTTTGCCAAAAATCTGATGAAATAGAGTAGGTAAAGAAAAGTTTTCATTTCTCTAGAGTGGTTAATACCTAAGCATATGATCAACAATGTTTTGCAACCAAAGCCAAATATATATTATAAATCTTTCTGTAAGTCTGTTTTTTTTTTTGTTTGTTTGTTTGTTAGCCAATCACGCCTGAACGCCTGGACCGATTTTCTTGAAATTTGGGATATCGATCGGGGTTTTCTCCGTGGAGGTTATAGGCTATAAATCTTTCCAGAATTTTGACCAAAAGGGGAGAAAAAAATGGGGGCAAATGGGGAAAAAATGGTAATAGGTAATTCTTTACGATTAGCTTGGTTAAGTTTCCTAAATAGCTATTGGAGGTATTCCGTTTCTAAAATTGGACCAAAATGGGTCCAAAAAGGCGGAAAGGGGCGAAAAAATAACCCTATTCTAATCTTAATATATATTATAAATCTTTCTGTAAGTCTGTTTTTATGTTTATTTGTTGGTTAGCAAATCACGCCAGAACGCCTGGACCGATTTTCTTGAAATTTGGACATAGTTCGAACTTTATCAGTGCAGGTTATAGGCTATAAATCTTTTCAAAATTTAGAGCAATGGGGAAAGAAAATGGGACAAAGGCAAAAAAATTTGAAATAGGTATTTTTTTACGATTTAGCCCTGGTTTAGTTTTCCAAATAGCTATAGGAAGTGTTCCGTTTATAAAATTGGACCAAAAAGAGGGAAAGGGAAAAAAACGGGCAAATTAAGTTGCATAGCCAATCACGCCTGAACGCCTGCGAACGAATTTCTTGAAATTTGGGATATTGATCGAGCTTTTTGTCAATACAGCTTATAGGCTATAAATCTTTTCAAAATCTTGACCCAAAGGGAAAAAATGGGACAAAGGGCGAAAAATTAGGAAAAAATTAGTACTTATGCACAATCCTATATTTCATCTGTGTTAAAGATATTTTCTTAGGATTTAGCTTGGTTAAGTTTCCCAAAAAGCTATTGGAGATGTTCCGTTTACAAAGTTGGACCAAAAGGGGTCCAAAAAAGGGAAAGAGATGTAAAACGGGCAAATTGAATTCATTTATATTTTGGATTTAGAGTATTCAAAAAACTGGGCTGTTTGATAAACCGGTTTCCGAATAATTTGAAAAATTGCATTTTTTAAGAAGCCGATTTCGGAACCGGATTTTTATTTATTGTTATTTTCATAACCCGCGCAACGCCTGACGCCGTAGTAGGAAAATTACCACAAAAAAATAATATTACCCTCGTCGCCATGCTTTACCATTTTAGGAATGGACTAAGGATTGGCATGACGACCTCGATCCACATTAAATAAAATAATTTTCACTTATAACTACAGCTTAGATCCACTCTTAACGAGGATCAACTACCGATTAATTTTTACAGTGTATGGAATTTTCATATGATTTGATCCGTCGGTCATACTGATAGTTTAGACACCGGCTAAAAGAAACAACAATTTGTCTTTTTTTTTTTTACTCAACCGTCATAAAAGAAATGGAAACTACTTACTCTACTAGTTGAAAATTAAACGAGCATGTTTACACGAGTAAGTCAATATTTAACATGTATGTATAGCGCAGTTGTAGTTGTTGTTGTTGTTAATAGAAGCGGTAGTAAGTTTTTAGCACTTCTTTGCTCGATTTTAAAACACGACTTTAACTCATTTCACCGATTTGGTTTGTGTTTTCATTTAATAACACAACAATAACAACAACAAAACTACCAAAAACCTACCAAACTAAACTTGAAAATGTGTAACACTTTAGTTTAGTTTATTTTTTGTTTTTGTTTTTTTTTCTGTTTCCATTTATGTGTGTGTGTGTGTTTGTGTTAAATTCATGTTTTCATATTTATTCGATATGAAATTAAAACAAAATTTCTTTTAACAATGGCCACAATTCATATATCGCAGTCATTTAACGCGTGCAGTCGTAATATTACGGACGGAAAGGAAATTTAATTCATAATTATTGTTTGTCATTTGCATTTCCATTTAAATTTTCATTTATTTTAATATTTTACAACATTTATACTACATAACATTACTTAATATTACTACAATAATTTCGGCCAGTGTATTTCAATTCATTTCAATCATTAATTTGGTGACACTGCGCGGATAACGAACGATTGGCAACGCATGCCTTTTGCAGCGAGCGCGTTAAAAAAAAAAGGATTTAAAAAACGAAACGTTTTAACGGTCGTAAATAAAACAATAAAAAAAATTAATTTATAATGAGAAAATACCGTTACGATTTGTACGCTGTTGTTCTGTTGTTGGGATTATTTTACTTCTCCGAAGGTATAAAAAACATAACAAAACAATTACAAGCAAAGGATTGCAATAAAAATTAAAATTTATTTTATTTCTCATACACAAAATTTAAAAAAAAAAAAAAAAAAACAAAAAACAAATAAAAAGAAAGGAAATTTTAAATCAAAAATGTGTTTATTGTGTGGCCATTGGAAAAGCAAATAAAATTGAAAAAAACAAAATTTAACGAAGAAAAAAAGGAAAAGTAAATGAAATATGTGCTAGTGAATTGCGTAAAATATGAATTTTAATGGGAGCACAACATGCACGAGGGTTGTGTGTACAAATTTTGTTATCAAACATAAAAATTAAAATTGATTCGTACTGTATCATATTGAAAAAGATCGATTGTTGCAGCAAATGCTTAAAGATCTTGCACTTAAACCGGATATTGTCAAGAGTTTGCAAGTAAAAGCTGTGTATGGATAAGATTTCAATTTCATCATATAATGATACAGATTACCAAGTCTCTACCCATTATTCTAATCCTGAACTATTCAGTATTAGGGATGACAAATGGGATCGATTTTTAAAAATCCCGGGATTCGGGATTTTGTAAATCCCAATATTTCGGGATCCAAAAATCACGGGAAACATCGTGAATATTAAAAATATTTTGTTAACAAAATAAAAAAATAATAAAAGCAAGACAAAAAGTGAAAATAGCGTAAATTAACAAAAATAAAAATTATTCATACGTATGCAAATGCATTAGTTTTAAGAAAATTATTTGAATTCGAACAAAAAAATTAAAGCATCTAACATGTGATCTGATAGGCTTGAACGAATTTTGTTGTCAGCATACTTTGCCGTTGCAAAACACTTCTCGCAATCAACATTTGTTGGGAAAATAGTTTCAAGATAGCTGTATGCAGCTTGTAAATATTTACCTCTACTACCTCCTGATGTTAATAAATCTATTTCTTTGGACAGTTGAGTATCTCAATCAGTTACCCTACTAATTCGTTTCATAGAGCTTTTGCATACTTCGATGCCATCAAATAATTTTTTATCATTGGAAGTAGGGTTTTCCTCATCTAAGATGCTATTATCGAAGTCAAGTGATACAGAATTTTTTTCAGGACCTTTTGTAAGGTTAAAATACATATGAATTCACAATCCCGAAAATCCTGAAAAATTCAGGGACAAGTTTTTTAAAATCCCGGGATTTCCCGATTGGCATCCCTATCCAGTATGTCATGTAATATCTTGTAGGTAGTGTGCTGGTTTATTAGAAATGAAGTCCCAGTTCAAATTCCAGGTCAAACATCTTACACAAACGAAATTTGAAAGATACTTTCTTCAGCGACTTCCTTTCAGCAGATTTCTGGCAAAAACTTTGAGATTAAAAAAAAAATGCCATTAAAAAATTTCTCAAAAATCTGTCATTCGGAACGACTTTAACACATTCGCAGCCAAACCTAAATTATATAAAATCATTCCCATTGCCATTTATTTATTCTTGGTAAGAGCACATATAGGATTATACATAAACATTAACAAACAGCAAACCAAACACGAGTATACTCGTCGTTGGCAATAGGAAGGCAGAAGGACTTGATATCCTTTATTGTATTCGCGTACGTTTTAGTAGAAAAATTATTACAAATCACGCAGATGGATAAAATACAAAAAAATGGAATAAAATTGTCAATTTGCAAAAAAAAAATGCTAATTCAAAAGCCTGCATGTTTAAATATATTTAAAGTATGACGAGTATAGTCGTCTTGGCAATGCGGAATATCCTGTCAAAAACGGCTATACCCGTCGTTGGCAGCGAATGTGTTAAACCGTAGATCTCGCCACTCTGAAGAGTTATAAAAGCCAATTATGCATGTAAGAATTTCTCGTGTACTGTTTAGTCTACACTTATCTTCCTGTTCTAAGTATTAAAACTATTTCTGATATAGTTTGAAACTTTATTTCCTTCATTTTCCTTTCTGTCAACGTCATAATAATGATGAATATAATTTTAAAGTTTAAAAATGTGAATCATTTTCAATATTAGATAATTAAGTTAGTATCTACCACCCACTAATAATGACTATAAACTGTACAGCCTACCCCTAATTTATTTTATGAAAGTAACATAATTTAGTCTCAATTGATTTATTTAGGAAATTCTGAACTCTTCCCGAAGCTTTATACATAAATAAATGAAAACTGATTTATTATTGCCTTAACACACATACCTCGTAAATAAATACTTGTACTTTCTTTTAAATCAAATAAATATAAATTTTTAATGAAGTGTTACTTTTCTGGTGAAATAAAAAAAAAACGCGCTGAAGTCTTAAAAAACTAATACAAATAAAAATAAATAAAAAAAATTTAAAAGATAAAGCAAGACTTAAGATTTTTAAAACGAGGATTGTTCTTATTATAACTAAAAAAAAATTCTTCCACTTAAATATTTTGAAAACAATTAAAATAAATTGCAAATTTGATGGACTTGCATCATAATTAATCTTATATAAGAAGAAGATTTACTTCTGTTATTACAGTAATCCAAACCCCACTCACCCCTTCCTGCTATAGGGACATTTCGAAGAAAAACAAAATTGAAAAAATTTCTTCGGCGACTTTCTCGCAATAGAATTCTGGCAAAAACTCTGATGGTGTTTTCTCTTCTACAAAGAAAATGTTACCCTCTTACAAGGTGCATTAAAAAATTTTTGACTAACCCCTGTGTTTGCCAGGGCGGCTGTTGATTATGTATGTAATAAATTCAGTAATTCTTCTTCATCAGATGACGAAGTGAATCTAATAACTGATTTATTTTAATTTTTGCAAATAAAATAGATGCAGTAATATTCATATTTATATTTTTTTTCATAAAAAAGGTTTTAGATCTAAAAATATGTTGTATTTTTTGATTTGTTTTCAACAATAAATGGAATTATGAAAAAGGTGTTGCCAGATCGCTAATTTATCGACTTTATTTTTTGAGAGCTTTTTTATAACAAAAAAAACATTTTAACACTGTTCTAACATTGAATGCAATTTTTTATCTTACTGACCATGTAGCTTTAATAATGTAATGTTTCCTTAGGGTTACTTAACAAAACAATGAAAAAATTAACTTCAAATTGGATAACAATACCAAGCGACTTTTTTTAAATATCATCTAGTATCCCTATGAATAAACAAAAGCCATATGCTTTACAGGGCATTATCAGCACTCTCGATTTATACAGGGCATAAAGTGCAATGCCCTCCGCCATTGGCAAATGCGAATTATTTAGAATAAACATACCACCCTTTTAGAGGGCGAAACATTTTTTAAGAAACCAAACGCAAATTGCATTTTGCCTTAATAAAATGCACATTTTTTTGGTAGAAAAGAAACACAATGAGTGTAAATAAAATTGCCATGAAAACCTTCTCAAAAATCTATCGCTGTAAGACGACTTTACTCTGTAAGTCCCCCGTCACTCATAGATAAAATTACCACACAGAACATAGGTGGCATCAAAAACTAGATTATAATTCCCAATGAAGCGTAGTCATGGATCAATTAAGAAATATAAATATAGGGTGTAGTAAAAAAAAAATATATATATAAAATATTTTAATTAATTTTATTTTAACTCAATTTATTACCACTTTGAAGATATTTTCATTATTCTTCTTTCATATAAATCAGAGTCTCTGTTGCACAAAAATTTGACAAGAAATATTTTTAAATTCTTTTATTATTGAGAGAAATTCTCCTCTAACTAAATTGTTGACCATAAACAAGAACAGATGGTACAGAATCCGGACATTATTAAACTGGTTCCTGGATTATTTCCTCTAGACGGTCCAGCTTATGAATCTGAATGAGCGATGAGTTCAATTCGATCCTATTCGAAAGACTTTTGCAAGTCGAAGGCGAGTGAGTCATTACTATTAAGCCTTTGTGTTCAAACTCTAAGGGACTCAATGTGATCTGACCTATAATGTCAACATTTTGATCGTTTAAAGATAACAAATATCGATATGGTCTTTCAAATTTAGTTTTAGAAAAGGCTAGAGAAGGTTGGAATTTTTATGTCAGAATTTCTGCCATTTAAAATAGAACAATTTAAAAATTATAGGGGAATAAAGAAATTTTCCTTGAGAACAGTCTTTAAAATACCTCTCCATAATTATCAAAATATGTATATTCTCTATTAATTTATTTACTTTTTTATTTAGGTAAACCATGCCCAGAACGAACGAGACCTCATAGGACACGCTGTGATGCCTATTACAAATGCACCGAAATCGAAAGTGAAAAACATGTTTGGGTACCCACCCGTTGTGAAGAGGGCCTTGTATATGAACACAGTCTAGCGGTATGCGTTTTGCCAGCCGATGACTGGGAATGTTCTTTAGGAGAGCATAGAACTGCAACAACTCCAAATGCAACTGGCTCTCAGACAACTACAAAAGAACCGACCAGTAATATAGACGCCGATATTTATATCGTATCTAATGCTGATGACGAAGATGATGACAATGTTGGTAATAAATATCACAACGAAGATGACGACAAAGTAGAAATAATTATTGGCGACAATCTAAGTGATGAAGATAAAGCAGAAGAGAATGATGAAGGTCTTTTTGATGGCAGCGGCAATGGAGCAGAACTGGTTGAATTGGATGGTTTTATGCCTGCACAAAATCGTGAAACTGTAGAGGACGAGCTACCTATTTCTAAGACAATAGAAGAGGAGAATAAAACAAAGAAACCTAAGAAAGAACTGGAAAAAATGGAACAAAAAGAAGAACTAGAAGAAATGATACATACCATAAAGACTAAATCGGAAATAGGACAACCCACCTCAAACATTGACCCTAACTTGACGGCACAATTGCAACGTTTATCGCAGTTAATAGACGGGCTAAAACAAACCTATCAAACCTCTGATGATAAGCAACAAAACGCATTGGATTCCTTAAGACCGGATCAATTGAATGCATTTCTAGCCCATTTTAATATCAAAAATAAATTCGATACTTTAGATCCCAGTGAAAGTTTTACGCCTAATCCAAGCACCACAACAACTACTACACCCAAGCCAAATAGAACCTTGAACTACAAACAAGAGTTCACAACGAAATTAAGTCCGGAAACAAAGGTAGTGTTATCGAACATATTGCCTCAACGCTACAATGGAAATGATCACGAGAACAATAACTCTGGTGGCGGATATTCGAATTCACAAATTGTGGTTAACAGGCCAGAGGGCTCTGTGTTATTCAGCCTGCCAGCCGAACATCATTTTGTAGAGCATCCTGAGTATTCTTCTGTTAATGCACCCAAAATCTCAGAAGAAACTTTAAAAACCGTATTGGAACTGTCCAAACAAATGATTGCCCAACAGAATGTACCAAAAATCATACCCAATCCTACATATTTTGCGCCACCTATAATGCAACCCATACTTTTAACACCACAAGTGGATAGCCCCTTCTCGAGTAATTATTTACCACAAAATTCGAATGGTTTGAGTTTTACGGGACATTCGCCTTTCAGCAGCGCTAGCTACAGTAGTCAAAACTATAAATATAAAAAACCGGGTAAAAGACCTCATCACAGTGGGTCCAACAATAGGTACAAGGGAAATGAGAATGGCGGCTATGGCAACGATAAGCCCAGCACCACAATAATACACAACAATGTTATACCCGTCCATGTCTCTACTACAAACTCTGGTGAAAAGGAAGTCTTAGATAGTTATGGCCAAAGTTTGGGTCTGTACCCGACACATCACGAAGACAGGCCCATTACAAATAGTGACTACTACGGAAATTCCAATTCAAATTCTCCCTACTCATCGAATTATCAAAGTAATGAACACGCGACTCAAACTACTAAAAGACCTTCTTACGTAAGCATATCCACGACATCCAGTTCATATGGAACTACGCCCAAGCCCTTTAACTACCAGCCAACAGCCAGTACAATCAATCAATATTTTACACCCAGTGAGCATTTAGGAGACCATAATGTCAACAATATGTTTCCCTCGGTAGATAATTAAAAAAAAAAAAAACAAAAATAAATGAAAAATAAATACTTGAACGCAGGGGTACAA
>JABZEU010000351.1:0-11011 GCA_014635995.1 Sarcophaga peregrina
GAATAGAAAATTCAACCTTATCACTTTCATCCAACTTTCAATCCCTTCTCAAATACCATAGATAATGTATTATTTACGATAAAACTTCACAAAATCTTTGAAAGCCTAAAAAATTTCAAACACTAAACTAAAGAATCGCTAGGAATCGCTAGTCGTATGTATCAAATATGATACATAAGATAGAATTATGAAGTTTTTGTTTTGTTTTTTTAAGTCCTGTATAAAATTTTCTATTTTTATTTTGTTTATTTTTTATTTATTTATTTATTAATTGCAATACAATTAAAAATTATATTCCAATTATATACGAGCTGAGTAACTTAGACCATGTGGTCGGTGTAGTGCCACAAACCAGAGTCTCTGGTGGGAATCAACCCACGACCTTCATGCTGGTAGTCTAGCAAACTACTCACTAGACTACCAGGGCACTCTATTTTGTTTAAAGTAATGAAGATAATAATACTAAAAAAATATCCCTTTTTGGAATTAAAGTTACTTAGTGTTAAAAATTGATCATCAGAAGTATCATATTTGATACAAAGTTCGATCTACGGTTAAGAAATTATGTTTTTGTCTTCAGTAGGACCCATAGTACTATAAAATCAAACGGAGAATGAATCAAAAGTCATGGTAGGAATTTGTAATGAATACAACGTGATATGTAACATGTGGCAAGTAAGTCTGTTCATTTCATTCAATTCAAATGCTTTTAACATTCGACTACTTCTATTCAATTGAAGTTTTTTTTTTAATTCTCTTAGTAAAACGTTAAGTTTCGTACAGATTTGTCTTGATTTCGTTATTCTACATACATTCGCTGGTGCATAAAATGTACAATTTAAAGTTCTATAAAATTGCAAACGTTTCGTCTTTATAAAATGGTTATAAAATGATTTTAACGTTGGAGGGGGAATGGAAAAATTCTGCAAATTATATTCCTATTATATATGTATGTACGTATGTGTGTATAAACATCGTCGTCATTGTAGATATTATACGAATAAGGTTGCATAGCATACAGTATGTTGCACTCACTTACAACAAGTATATGTTGAATTATGAAAGTTAAGTACTACTTTAATGTTGTATTTACAATATAGCCACGCAAAATTGAAGTATGACTTTTTTCTTTAAGTTTCAATTACCATAATTATCAACCACATCATCATGGCATTATGGCGGAGTGTTTAAAGACTAATGATTAGCAAGCGATAGCATGTGTCGTACAAGAGTCTATGCATAATAAACTTGTAAACACTCATTTGCACTGAAGAATTCAAAAGAGCTATTAAATGTAATGAGGATTTAAGCTAAAAAGTTAAATTAGAGCTCGCTATTCCGATATAAAAAAAATTTTTTTTTTGTGTACTTTTAGTATGGAAAGTGAGTGCGTGATTGGTGCAATTAATTGGAATAACTTGACAATTTTATTTTTTTTAAATGCAAATTAAAGCATTATTTACAACTACAAACTAAGAAAAAATTATTAAATGAATGAAATTCACTTTTCTACTCAAATGTTATCGAATAGCGTTCGCTTAATTGATTCCTGATACATTCACACTTTGAATGTTTGAGTAGGAATATCGATACTCAAATACCGGACATACAGAAAGACACGCGCTACTCGGATGATGGATAGCCGCATTCATGTTGTCCTTAGGTGCGGTTTACCAATAAGAAACCTTGTTAAGCAACACAACAATAGTGTGTTTATTTGTTTTATTATGTATGTTGGTTCTGCTATTCTCAAAAAGAACGATAATGTTTGAATGCATACACAACTGTATGTGTGCGTGTGTAATTTATTTGCATTTTGTAAACATGTATACACACCTCCATACATATCTTTGCGGTCACTTAGCTAATTCATTTGTATGCACATACATACGTGTAGGTGTAAATTTTGCTCTCTTATATTATTTATTAAAATGATAACATTTTCAATGCACATACACTCACATAGTGTTCACACTTTTATTTACTCTATTCTTGTTGGGTATAAAGAATGCTAGAAAGTAAAAAATCATACCCTCATAGTGTTTTACAAACGCACACAACTATGCTATATTGAGAGAATATCCATACCCTGCCAGCAATTTTGTAGTCGACTACGAAAGTAATCCACTTTAAGTTAACTTTTGTAGACTGACTATAAGCTAACTACAATTCAATGCAGCACTTTCCTTAGAATTTGGAATTCGACTACGAAGAAATAACACATTTTAGATAACTTTTTTAGACTAGCTATAAAGCTGACTATAATGTAATGCAGAACTCACCCAAATACGAAACGTTTATTTATTATTGAGAGCTTCTTGTTTGTGAGATTTGTTTTCTCTCTGTTCTCTCTTTACCAGATCAGACTTTCTATGAGTTTGTTTTAGACTAATTATAAGTTAACTACAATGTTATGCAGAATTTCCCCATAATTTAAAATGTTCATGCTATTTCTGATAATATGTTTTTTCGATTGCACCTTTTTCTGAACTATTTTTAGATTAACTAATAGTTAATTGAAATGTTATGCAGAATTTATTCAAAATGAACCCGTTAGTTTTTTTTATTCTCTTTTTTACAGTTTGAATTCTTTTACATTGTGAAATTAAAATCAGTTTTGTGCGTGCTTTTAAGTTAAGTGATATTATAGTTCTAAAAATTATATAATTTTATTGTTTAAAATGAGTGGTTCGAGTAGAAGAATTTAAAAGACTTTTTAAAAAAGAAAAAAATATATTTTTAAATAAATTAAAAAATAATAGTCCAGATATTGTAATTGAATGTAAGTATTAATTAATTGTACATGTTATAATTAGTAAATAATGTATTTATAGATAACAAGGGAAACAATTGTTGCCAAGGATGTACAAATATTAAAGAACTTCTTTCAAAAAAAGTTTAAAGAAATGAACAGTAAGTAAATTCATATTAACACATTTAAATTTTTAAATATATTACTTTTTATTATTAACAAGACGTTTATATGTGGTTAGTATTTCAAATAACAATATTTTTTGATCAGGTAAATGTGGATAAAGACTTTATAAAAGGGCGGTTACAAATATACACTCACGGATGTTATTTCGACCACTGTATGCATGGAAGTTAATGTTGAGGGAGTGCATGGAAAAAGCGGCTAAAAGATTTCCAAGCTTTCTTTCAAGCCTTAACAGGTAAGCAATACATTAAAAGAATGTATTTTTCTAATTACTTTATTTTAAATAGATGCTTGTCGATCAATTGGGTCTGATGATACAGAAAAAAACATCAGAAATGCGTTGAAAATATTCAAAAAAACGCAAATTCACGCAGAATGTATTAAAAATAAAAGAAAAATTAATTTAGAATATATTTGGATTTATTAATAAGTAAATGAAGTTATTAATTGTTTTGTTTTTTATAACTATACGAGTGTATATTTTTTCTTTTATTATATAAAATAAATAAACACTTAAAAAATTAAAATGTTTTCAATAGTTTGTTTTTTTTCGAAGTTTATATAAATTTTTATATTTTAACAACTGACTTTAGTTACTTAAAAATTAGCCAACATTAAGCTATTTTGAACTAGCTAACTTTAAACTAACCTATTAATAACTGACTTTAAGTTAGTCAAAATTAGCTAACTTTAAACTAACTATTATATAACTGATTTTAAGTTAGTTGAAAAGTTATGCAGAGTCGGACAATTGACTACTGCCAATGACACCACCATGTTAAAATAGTCAGTCGGTCCCATTCAAAATAATCTAAGAGTCAACCACAACTAGCCTGAAAAAAAGTTAACTTATAATGCATTTAAAAGTTAGTTGAGGTTGCCGGCAGGGTACATATGGTATTGGTATTGGTAGTGGTAAATTCGTATGGTATTCTAGTTCATTAAATTTCAAACGTAACGAAGGCAAGAAACAAAAAAAAGGAAAAAAATATAGGAAATGGAATGAATCCTTATATTATTGAATATACACACATGCCATTAAATTAGTAATGACCTTAACTGATGCGAACTTTTTTTTGCCAATTGTAAAGTTTAGTAATAAAATTATGTTTTTTTAATTCTCAATACTATTTTCAAACAATTTCAAACTTTCAATGTGTTTTGCAATTTTTTATGAAATGTTTTTTAAAATACACTCAGGTCTCGTTTTATACAATAGATGCGTTCCAAAAAAATCGCATAAATTGAATTCGCATAAAACGATACTCTAGCTTCATATAAAAATTATAGTATAAATTTCCAAAATCCTGAAAAACCACATAAATTCAAATTTTATTTAAAAAATCACAGCAAAATCGCATAAAACAGATAACAAATGTATATTTATTTCATTTTCTAAAACAATTAAACAAAACTTTTAAAAAAAATAAACAAAAATAAAATATTTATTCATTATTTATAGAAGAGAACAAAATGATCCGAAAAAAGCAATAATATACTGAAGTCTCTAATTATGAGTGTACGTGCAATCATTCCGCATAATTTTGGAATTGGTTCGACGTCACTTTTATCATTACATACCAATCAGGTAGTACTCGTATACTTATGTAGGGGAGTAGATCAACGAATTTTTTAGAAAGTTTAGTAGTGTCTTCTAAATAATTTTTTCAAGTACCAATTATTACAAAGGAGTAGCTTCTTTATATAAATCATAAATAAGGATTGCTTTTTGTAGGTTTTTACTGGCATAGTTAGAGCTGTCTGATACTAATCAAACTATTAAGTACATTCACAATAGATTCCCATAAAAAAAAGTTTTTTCAAACCGCAGTGAAATTACTGCCGCTTTCTAAATCAACAGCTTAGGTCATTATAACCCTTGAAGCAAAGCTGCTTTTCCAGAACCTGGGCATATAACAGTTGCACAAACTTAGTTTAATTAAAAAATTATGCAAAAGTTTACAAAGTATTAAAATCTATAAAAAATCTAAATCGCTTAAATTCGAATTCGCATAAAGAAATCCGAATAAAACGGGACCCGAGTGCACTAAGGAAAATTTCTGGCCATTGAAATAGAAACGCGTGGAGATTTTTGCAAATTTTATCATAAAATTAGCAGCTTAAAGTTTTTTTATCAAAAATAAATTTAATATTGAGGTAATTAGACTTTCGCTTTTGTACTAATGTTATCAATAGCTGCCTTGAGTGCAACATTGTATACTGGAGGAGAGAAGGCTCAAAAATTTATTGAAAAACGTGGTGAGAAAAACTGGCACTATTACGGACGGAAACGTCGCGATGCTAGCTAAGCGAAATCCTTTTAAGTCTTCGAAAGCAATCGCCGATGAAATAGATAATCAAATATCGACTAGAACTGTGCGGCATCTTCTATGTGACATTAAACTTCCAGGAAGAATAGCTCGCAAAGTTTCCATTACTTAGAAAAAAAATTTTGCAGAAGAGGAAACAGTTTGCACAAAATTACAAGAGATGGTGTGGACCAGAAACCAAGATAAATTTATTTGTAAATAATGCAGCGCGTAATGACAGAAGACCAAAATAGTTGAAGAAGGAAAATTTTAAAATATGTACAAATTTCTAAAAAAAATTTGAGTCGTACCTATTTTAATGACCACATATGTATGCTGCAAAAATACATATACTTATATACATACATACATATGTAAGTATCATACCTTGATTAGACGATATACAGTCATTTTCGATAGATTAGTAATAAAATAAATGTATCCTTGTGAATAACTATAAAACCAGCCTTAAATTTATATCCCTTTTACTTAAAGTACTCTGAACTAATTCGCATGAGACTTTATCAAGAAATGTTAATCGAGAAGAAATTTTGAGAAATATTGAATAGACAATATCAATTGTTATTACAATTGTGGTCGAAATTGAGTGTATGAATAAATCGATATTTATCGTTATACAGCAATTGGTTTGTCGTCTATATATTTTCAGGTATTTACCCGATTAAGGGGTATTTTCTACATTAATTTCTACATTTTACATCCATAAAAGGGCTTAGAAACAATATAAAGAAGATCTGCCTGTCGTTGAATTTTAGTTGGCATTTCGCAAGGCTCGGATTACAAGATACTATACAGTTCAAAATTGGCCCTTTATGCTTATGATATAGTTATTGTTTCAAGTGGCAAAGTCTTAAATCCTGTCGTCAATAAAATGAACAAGAGCATCTGGCATATTGGAAAATACTTTACACAGTGGAACATACAAATTAATAAAAGAAAAACACAGGCAATAATTTTCCCCTTTAATGAGCCTCCATCAAATATCTAGGCCTCGTTCTAGATAATCGCTCGACATTTAAAGAACATGTGCTATATTCTTGCGAAAAAGCAATAAAATGCTGGAAAACACTTTTCCCTCTGCGAGTATTAAATCGAAATTCAAAACTGGACATTAAGAAAAATAAACATTCGTACGATTATGATTTATGTATGCCAAGCATGTTCAGATAGGTGCCCCTCCAAATTATTGAAAACAAAAACCTTCAAATAATATATCATTTACCCAGATTATATTCTAATTATAAAATTTTTCGAATTAATTAGAAATACAAAAAAAAAACAAAATATTTCTGATTCTCATTTAACTCACGCGATAAAAAAGCTGTGAACATAAAAACTCAAACATGATGTTAAGGTTACAGGAGAACATATTTTTATGAAAATGAAAACCGATTCAGCAGATAAAGACAAAACCAGATCTATCCAATAAAAATATCAAAAAGAATCTTATTTCGTGAAAAATACACGACTATAGAGGTTTGTAGAAGGGTTATATAATTTGTAACCTATAGCAGTCGTTATCGAATGAAATTGATCGAAATTTTTGTATAAGAAATGTGTATCGAAATTTAAGATTTTCTCATTCGACAATGAGTACACCTTCGAGTGCTATCTCTCGAAATCTCATTCGGTACTACATGAGCAATCGAAATTTTTTTATTTTTAGTAATTTTGTCAAAAATTTAAAAGAAAATACTTTTTTTTAACTAAAAGTAAATTTAATATAATTTTCAAGACAAATAACAACAGAAACGGTAAGCAAAAGCACGCTTTGACACAATATATGTTTGATCATCCCAATTCAGCTAAAAATTTGCTGTCCAATTGTGGACATGGAAAAGGAACAAGTAAAAGATTGTGTAGATAATGTATTTTTTATTTCTTATTAAAAAAATTTTCTTTTACACATTTTTAACGCAAAAAAGGTTCCATTTATCAAGGAATCAAAGAAAAAACCAGTAGTAGTTCCTATGAGGAAATACCTTTGCCTCATGTAGATGAACAAATAATTGAAGCAGTGGGTATCGAAACCAGCGTTGAAGGTATGCAAACACAAAATCTTTTGGAAAAAGAATCTCTTTCAAACGAATCTCTTTCTCCTGAAGTGGAAAAAAAGGTTCAGGTGAAAATAGCGAATATAATAATTCTGAACTAAAAATATAGGAAAACAATCTCCTAATACTAAAAAACAAAGAAGCATATCAAAAGCTGAAAGCAAAATTAGATGGATTCCTTTTCTAAACTATTAAAATAATTTTTTTTTCTTATTTTACTTGTGTTTATTTTAAAATAATTTTTTTGTTCTATACTAAACAAAAATCTTTAACATTTTTGATTATTCGTTACGAAACGAAATTTTACTCGATACGAATGCTCCATTCGATCACGAGTGCCTAGATTTGGACTTTGTTAAGATCTGATGTAAAATTATATGTATATTATGCTACTCAAAAGCATCTTCTTAATTGAAGGTATTTCGAAGCACAAAAGAACTTCAACTGCACTTAGCACTTTATACCCATTTATTGTAAAGATGAAATTCTTTTCCAACAGAACAAAAATCACAAACATAAGAACTGGGGCCGAATTACTGCATAAATGATCGAGTTTCTTTTCGTATTGAATTAAATTTCGTCACATATCGAATAGACGGACTACAGCATTAGATAGCAGACGTATCGAAATTTTATCAAAATGTACTAGATTTTTTTATAATGAAATTTCAATACTATTGCATTGATACATTCCATTGAGATATTCCATATCTTTAGGAGATATCGAACGTATTAGTAAGAAGAAAAATACATTTTTATCAAAAAATAAAAAAAAAAAACATTGTGCTTGTCGTCGTCTGATTCTGAAGACGTTTAAAGAGCAGTATGAGGGACAAATGTAATCCAATGTCTCTATTGACTAATGGTAGACAGTCGTTGATTCCATGTGTGAAGACAGAATAGATATTTTCGCATCTTTTTTCTTTTTCTTTTTCCACACATTCAGCTGTACTAGTACCATCATCAAAATCGTCTCCTGGTAAGGTCCGCCTACAGTTTTTTGTTTTGATGCCTTGTTAAAAAGAAGTTTTCTTTTTGAAATTCAATTTAGCACTTTGTTTTTCACCAATTATTTTATTAATATTAATCCCAGCAAAACAATTATAATTTATTTTATTTCAAACTTTAAATATAATAATAAACATAAATTTTTATAATTTTTTTGCACGTACAACACGTTTGCGCCAAAATAAATTTATTTTTTCGATAGCGCTGAACTGACGAGTAAAATTTAAACAGTTGATACTCGATTAGAATCTTGATATTGTATGCTATCTTCCCAAATAACGACAGTACTTATTCGATAGCGAACGCGATAATCACAATTAGAAAATTTACAAGCAATATTACACGACAACCAGAAATGGGCTAGAATTTGTGCTTTTTGCAAATATTTATTATTAATTCACGCTGCGCAAAATTGGCCAACTTCTGGTAGTCGCTCAAATTTGAAATTGTCACATTTTCTGATAAACAATCAAGATCCATCAAAAATTTTGAAAATTTTTAAACTAAAAGTTCATTTGAAACAAATATAAATATGAAAATAATAACTACGGTAATTTTTGTCCGATTTGATCAAACGATACAAACTAGAAAAAATTTGAAAAATTTTCGCATTTATCAAGTTTACCTAATCAAAAGCCATAGCATATTAAGTTTAATAATATTTATATGCACATCGTTTTAAAGGCACATCCCTCTCCTTTCTAATGTTGTTTAAATTTTAGACATCGGTTCAAAAATATTTGTATAATAAAAATAAATTTTTGCGTAAAGTCCAAGCAGTCTTTGTCAAATAAAACAACTTTGGAAGGTTCGATCAAAATAAAAAAAAAAGTATCATGAGTTCTTCTCAACTAAATGAACAACTTAACCGTAGATCAAGCCTTAAAAAACTTTATAATTCTAGCTTATGTATCACTTTTGATACATACTTGTAGTAACATAGTATTGTCACGATTTTTGATGGATTTTTTTAAACAATTTTATTATTTTGATATATCTTAACCCATTGTAATAGAACTATTTTATATTATTACATTTTATTATCACTTCATGAAATTTAGGCCAAAATGTTTGACATGATGTACATTGCAGTATGACTTTTTACGTAAAAATCAAACCACTTCATGCCAGATTGGTTTTGTTTTAATTTAAATGTCAATAATTTGGCATCTAGCACCTTGCTTTACGGTAATTTATAGGTTTCCAATTGTTAGATTTCGTTAGAAAAATTTATTGTCAACGTTATTTGAGGCAAAAAAGCTTTCCGTAGAAATAGAACATTGATTATGTCAGTAACAATGCTTTCCCTTTGAGTCCTTTCTGATTTCCCGGATACGGACGTTTCCCAAGTACAGCTATAAGTACTTGCTGTACATGTAGCATGCACTTGAATGTAAAACTACTAATTCAGTTTCGTTGGACCACGAAATTTATAACGACCATAAACTTCAATTTGTTACGAATCTAAAACGACAAAGGGTTTATCAAAAGCTGAAAGACTTTCAGCTCATTTCTCGAAAAGGCGATATAGGTGTAAATTAATCATTTGAGTATAACATTATCAAAGCAAATGGGTGTGTAAAGTCATACGTCCGTAGTTTAGCGAAATATTATCCTTCTGTAATATCTATGAATAAAACATAGGACGAAGCAATTTTCTAATGTTTGTCTGTTACGTGAGATAATTACGAGAACAGCTAGATGATTGGCAACATTTTCTCATCCCTGCTAAAGGAATGCTGTACTCTGTTCCAAGTAGCACCATTTTACGCGATATACCACCTATTGTTATGTGTATGTTCACGGTTCATAGGGCGAGCTTCTGTTTTCTTCTTCTCTGAAATATTTCAGACATGCATATAGAATCGGTCATTACAACCCCACTCTGTAAACTGGAAATAACTTTCCTGAGGTTTGACGCTTTGTCTCAAGTCTAATAAGTAACTACGACTACTTCAATCACTAACAAGAACAGAAAATTCAACCTTTTCACTTTAATTTCCACTTAACTTTCAATCCCTTCTCAAATACCGTAATTAATGTATTATTTACGATAAAACTTTACAAAATCTTTGAAAACCTAATAAAATTTCAAACACAACGTTACCTATTACTGGACTTACTAGAGATAAGAACCCAAGTATGATTAAATGTCATACTATTAGACAGAGTTTTTATAATCTTACTTACATACCTACTTAACTGGTTATTACAACTGTGCAGTTAGGATTACGATGTAGCTCCACACTTCGCTTATGTGTGTGAATTCGTACTAATAAATTTTAATTATTCTTAGGTTTTTTGTCACAAATCTACTGAGAGAAAAACTGCAAAGAAATATTTTATTTTTTTTATTCGTTTGTATGAGATGTAAGGCCTTGGCCTCACGTCTAAGACGCCAACACCTACCTACAAGCAAGAATGATAAACTAAAGATTATGCCATCACGCACACAAAATTAAAACTTTATGCGCATGTTGAATCAATGACGTCAGGCAAATTGTGTTCCAATTGGCTAATATTAATGTAAGTTATATTGCAGGGTTGCCAACTACTTTCACGTAGTGCACACATTTTTCAAAAGAAATGTAAAATTTCACATATGAAAAAGCCTAGAAACCTTTAAAAAAGCCCAACTACATCATCTAACGGGAAATCATGCGCAAGGCGTAATCTTTAGT
>JABZEU010000352.1:0-11007 GCA_014635995.1 Sarcophaga peregrina
ATTTGAAATGATATCTTTAACCACACATATGTACATATGCATGTAAATATATACACACATGGTAATTTGTTGACTCTGATTAAGGGTTTGCCTAAGATGATTTAAATTATTTTTGTTTAAATTAAGAAATTTATCAAATTATCTACTTTATTATACTGACGTTCTCGTTAAAGTGCGATTTCTATTCACTTCATTAAGTTTGCAATCTATGGGTGTTTTTAATGCCAGGCATGTGAAGACTTAACAGAGACGGAGATAGTGGGAGGGAGAGAGCCGCGAGAGGCAATAAAATTAATAAAATCGACTTTCATACTCAAACGCAAAAACGGAACAAATGCTCGTGTGGATTAGTTTTTAAATGAATGGCCCTATGGAAATACAATTCAATTCAGCCAAACTATACCTCCAACTATCAGATCATAATACAGTTTTATAAGCATATTAGTACTTACGATCTGATCTGGACTGTTGTTAGTTAGGGACTTAAATATTTTTATTGCTAGTCTAATAATAATTAGGACAAAGGCTTCTAGGAGTATGGGGCTAAGGACTCTACTGTAAGCAGGCAATTAACAATTGCTTCAGACATTGGACAGTACACGTAGTCACAAAAAGCTAATGGCATCACATAACCAGATTACAAAAGTGGGCAGAAACTTCGCACCGAATATTCTGGCACAAAGACAGAGTGGGATAAATTGTGAAGATATCTGGGATGATTGTGATGAGGAGAAAATAATGGGCCTATTAAGACTAATTAAAGGCAGCATAAATGAATGTAGAGGACACTGAAACAATGGAACACATTTTATGGCATTCCTTAGCATTTGTAAGCTGCAGATAATAAAACTTTAAGATTTTATACTTACTTTGTTACACAAGCTATTAGTCAGCATTATAACCTAGCTTCTAAAACCACCCTCATTGTGGGTGTTAATTTTATCTATAAATGTAGTGTGCTGACTTATTAGACGGGAAGCCAGGGTTCGAGTCTCAGGCCAGACAGCAAAATAAAAATGCAAAAAGCGATTTGCTCTCAGTAGATTTCTGGCAAAAACTCTGAGAGTAAATTAAATTGCCATGAAAAGTTTCTCAAAAATCAGTCGTTTGGAGTCGACTTTAAACTGTTGGTCCCGTTACTTTGTATAAAATTAACACACACAACATAAGTAGTGTGAGAAACTAGATCAATAATCCTGACTTAAGGGTTGTAATGACCAATTATGTATGTATGTATGGCGGGAAGAAGAGTGTAAAGTCGACTCTGAGCTACAGATTTTTGAAAATATGTATCTTCATGGCAATTGTATTTACTCCCAGAGGTTTGCCAGAAGATTGCTGATGATTTTCGAGACCAATGAACCTTCTTATCAAACAACACAAAAGCTACTAGACTACGGCGTCTACTGATACTATGCCAGATATAACTTTTCTGAGAGCAAAAGAATGAAAGAAGCTAATTAAGTTTACACCAAATATGGGGAGCGTATAAAAAACCAATTTGATGGTCTAGAGATGGTTGATATCCTTTCCTTTAACCTACCTACCCTAATGCCCTTTGAACTTTAACGATTTTCTCTACCCCTTATTGCACACTCAAAAAAAAAATAATAAAATTGCCGCCTAAAATCATACTTTTTGTCATAAATGCCATGAGTTTAAAGCAGTTTGCTCTGTTGTTGAGGGGAAAATGAAGCACAATATTAAATCAAATACTCAAACTTAATATTGATCCCTACATGCATACATAGATTTTGACGTGGCAACTCCTTACAACTGTAAGCCTCCAATTGCAGACTTCCCCGCTCTCCCGAATGTAGCAGCCATTAACATTATTTACAATTTAGCGCAGTCAAACAACCCACACATATGATGTGCATATCTGAAGAGCTATTTTACGAGGGGTGTATAGCTATCAGTATTTAACATTTTGAACTAACGAAAGTAATTCTAATGGAAAAAGAGCAAAAAAAATGTCCTTAAAAAAGAACGATGGCGGAAAACCATGCACTTTTGCAAATACTATACCACATATGTGTAGTTTTAGGAACAGTAGGTGTAAAAAGTGTTAAAAAAGAGAGAAAAACCAGAAGAGGATTAATAGAAACTAACAACCGTAGTGCAAACAAATGAGTAACAAGTTACCTTTTTTGTTGGCTTCCGCTATACAACCCCCCCACCCACCTTCAACAAGTAAAATTTCAGTGTAGTGGGTGAAATATTTAAATTGTATTTAATTTGATTGTCATCTAAATCTTCTCAAGCCCGACAAATAAAACAAAAAAAAAAAAGTAAAACAGAAATTTCGAAAATAAAGAATTTTAAACTTGGCCAGCTCTAACTCAAATGAATTATCCATTTAGATGAAAACTAACGGCCTGTGTTTTTGACTGTTGTCCTAGTAGAGCTTTAGAAATCGACACCATGGTTGGTGATATGATTTGCAGAGACACAGAGAAAAATTAAATTTCAACTCACTTCAAATCAAGGATTTTTCATTTGGCAAAATAATCTCTTGTTGACAGATGATGGCGTTGTTTGTTTGAAATTGAATTTCTTATCGAAAACAACTGGTGAGAGTCAACAACACCATCATCATCGTCATTACCATCGTCATCAGCATCAGCAACAGCAACAGAATCTCTATTATTAAACATTTTTTTTAAAAAATCTTTTTGTAGAGCCATTGATTTTTCTTTAATTACAAAAAAAAAAAACAACTAAAATTGGGGTATTGTTGAAGTATAAGAAGAGAATTTTAATGTATTGCTATAGAATACGATAATTATAATATTTTTTTTTCACTTTTTTATTTAATTGTATCCTCACTGTAATGTGAGCTAACAATTAGTACACAGAACAATTTTTGGTTCTGTTTGTACTAGCTTCAAATGTTCCTTGCTCTCTTTTAAATAAGTTGTTTGTTTTTAATTTCAGATTTCTTGTTTTTTCTTTAGCCCCATTACTGGCGTTTTCCAACTTTCAATACGCTTACCAATGTTTCCTAATGTTTCCAAATGCAATATACATTGACTAGATGATCCGTGAGGATATTTCGCACCCTTAATTTGTCATTTTTGTAATATAAAATGAACATAATTAATAGAAATATTATTAAAAGTATAAAATTATTAGAAATCATAATACATACATACATTACATTTACATACATACATACATGCATACATATGTTTAAATGCTTTTATAATACTTCTTTGAATTCAACGTTAGAGATAATGACATGATCATCGTTAACTTTTTGCCCGTACTAAGGATTAGTCAAAAATATCTTTAAACGTACGCCTCGAGAAAAAGCCACGAATAACTGCCCATGTGAAAAGACCGGTTCTGCTAAATACAATCCTACCTTTTGACGGGTTTGACCTTGTGCTTTGATTATCGTCATAGTAAAAGCAACTTTCACAGAGAATTGTTTTCGTGTCATTCGGAAAGACACAGTTGGATCAGAAGGTGTACGGTTGATTCGGTGTATGAGTACAGTTTTATCGGTGTGAATAATTTTTGCTGATATGATTTGCTCTCCCAAGTTTGTTACAATTAGCCTGGTACCATTTATTAACTCGTATTACTACACTTCATAAAACAAACAATGCCATGACAATAACGTTGGTAATGCCGTTATGGTTTTTATAAGTTTATATATTATTATGCGGAATAGCACTTGATCTAACAACTACTGCAAAGTATTGCCATAACAGCTTTTTGCAACTTAATATGCATATTATATATAACTGACTTAATACTAAACTGCATTATAGTAAATAGCGGTATTGCCATACAGTACAATACAATACAATATGGTAATACATACTATATTATGTAGAACTGCGTTACTATTAAGCGACCCTGTACCACACTTACCATACTTGAACAAAAACATATAATCATAATGACAACAGTATTATCATGCAGTTCTATATAAAATATATTTTTTATCAATGAAAATATTAATTTTTCAATTTCTAATTATTTTTTGCCATTAGTGTTAGATATGAGCTATAAAATGAGATATCGTTCATTAAATTTGATGCGGGTGGTATGGGAGATATTTGCAACCGACAAAAAAAATGCTTTAGAAATAATATATATGATGTTAATTTAGTCCAGCCAGCGCGGGACGAAATTTTAATGGTTCAGGGAATTAATTTAATATTGTTCTCACTCTTCTTCTTATAAGGTACGCGGTTTCTATTCTTCTCAATCGGATGTGACCAGGATCATTCAAGATTACACGGGCTAGTGGGTTCGGGTGGATCTCTAGCTTCTTCAAATACGTCTCAGCATACCTCGAGATTGCGTTTTTAACCAATAGCACGTTCAAGTCTTTAGGAATGTTGGAATTTCTTATAAACCATGGGGCATTAGTTATCAATCGCAATATTTTTTGAATACGTTCATTGGTAGAAGCTGAGACAGTGGCCCATTACTGCACTCCATAGCACCAGATTGGCTTCAAAATTGTATTATAGAGAAGGAGCTTGCCACTCAAGCTAAGGACCGAATTTCTATTAATAAGCCAATTTATTTGTATCGCCTTCAATTTCATTTGCGTCAACTTAGCATCTATTTGGTTTTTCCATGTTAACCACCGAACTCTGAGGGATAATTTTGTTGTTTATTCGAACAGGCGGGTAGGATTTCCTACGTAGTGTAAATGTTACATGAGAACATTTTTGCGCGTTAACTTTTATCCTTCATCGCTTCAACCAGGCCTCCAACTGTGCTATATAATCTTGCAAATACCTCGTTGCTTGCTGTGGATCTTTATGGATACTTAAGATAGCTGTATCCTCGGCAAATGTTGAGGTTTGGGTATGACTGCATGTTGGCATATCAGAGGTATTGACCAGATATAACATGGGTCCCAGGATACTTCCTAGGGGTACTCCGGCCTCAATAGTCTGGAACTCACTTAAGATATCGCCTTCCTTGACTTTAAACTTACGATTAATTAAAAACTCTCGTAATAGATTGCAGACATTTGGTGGCAAATTTTGTCTCAGCTTATGTATCAAACCTTCATGCCACACTTTATTGCTTTTAACAAAAATTATACAAGAACTTAAAATTTTCGCAATACATAGGCATCTTATGTTGACGCTTTAAAGTCTAAATTCTGTTGGAATATGAAATCAGTAGTCTGCCGTTAAGCTGGTTATCATCGAAGAAGAGAAAAAATATGATAAAAAATATTTCTTTAGGTGACATGCTCTTCACAGTCTTAAGTCTAAAACTGTGAGAGTAAATAAAAGTGCCATGAAAAGTTTTCTCAAACTTCTTTCGTTCAGTACTGCCTTTAAACTGTATTTTATGGATGAAATTAATACATACACAACATGGGTGAATTTAGAAGCTAGGTCATAAATTTAGCTAAAGCAATTAAGAACATAATTGTGACCATAGCTGCCAGATAAATAAAGCCTTAAATCCATAAAAAAATCATCAAAATCGTCAAAGGCATACATAAATTAAAATTTTAAAAAAATTTAAGTGAAACATTTTATCAAATCATATACAATATCGAACCAGTTACGACTGCTTCGTTTAAATAATCTTTTAATATAATATTGTTTCTAAGGAATTTAGGTTAATTTTAATTAACTTAACTTAATACACTCTCTACATTAGCCGAAGAATATGATAATTCTAATATTTTTTAATAAATTTAGTCAAGCTGCTAGAAATTAAAAAGCTACCATTTCTTATTGTCATTTTTGATATTTTTTTTCAAACATAAAGAAGTTTATAAAAATTTCAAAAATAAAAATTGTTTAAGGTTTAAACTGTTGTTTATTGACCCATAATCGCAGCATAAATGGTGGCATTGGTGGCATAAATAAATATTGACTGCCACCTTCAAGATAACTTGTAGCTTCCTAAAAGTGATCGCAATCTCGTACTCATACATACGTAATTGGTCATTACAATCCTTCAGTCCGGATTATTGACCTAGTTTCTCACACAACTTATGTTGTGTGTGTTAATTTATACATAAGTAGCGGGACCTACAGTTAAAAGCCATCTCCGAACGGCAGATTTTTGAGAAGCTTTTCATGGCAATTTTTATTCTCAGAGTCTTTGCCAGAAATCTGCTGAGAGGAAGTCACCGAAGAAATCTTTTTCGTTTTGTTGTCTGATCTGGGATTTTACTCGAGAGAAATAAGAAGACCTAGTCCCGGCAATCATGTATTTTTATTTAACACTCGCCTTTCTTGGTATGTGGTAGATTGGCCAGTGGATGCCACACTGCATTACAGACAAAATTCGTTTATGGTGGATGAAAGTGATAAAAAAGACACCAATACAGATAAAAAATCATCAAATAAAAATCGCAAATGACTTTGAAAATATAATACTTCATTCTTCGTTATTACTAACCTAAATCTGGAATAGTAATAATTGTAAAGCAAATACAAAGCTTAAATTGACTTTTAGTGTACTAAAGTACTAAAGTAAGAGCAATAAATCGTCACATCGTCAAAATGATATTTTGGGACCACAAAATCGTCAAAATGACGATAAATCTTCATATCTGGCAACTATGTTTGCGACTAATATCATTGCTGGTACATGAACTGGCAACCGATAAACAGCATTTACAAATCTAAAAATTGGATTGACGGTTTTTCTTAAAGGAACGCAATGAAATGTAATTCTAAGTTGTATTGAAATTTCTTAAATATTGTTCCTCCAAGACTTAAAAATTAAGCTAAATGGCCTTCATCCCTTTCAAAATCAATTAGATGGTAAACTATCAATGAGTTCAGAGCACAAAAGAAAAATACTCTGCAAGGTGCCAAAAATATTCTTGAGCCCTCTTCTGGTGAAGAGCGTAATATTCTTTCTAGAACATAACGCTCCATGTGCCGAAACACTATATATGATGAATTTTTGACCGCAACGCTAGCACCGGAACTTAAAATTTTTTATTTATTTAAATAATAACACGTTTTAACTTGACGGCACTTTTTGATCGAACTCTTGGTTAATTATTCACAGACTGTAATGTACACTAAGGAAAAAAAAGATGTCAATTGTTTTTGAATCAGACACACAAACAAGTTATGTATCCGTTCATAAAGCGTCGGACTAAAGAAGGTCGGTGGGAGCCTATAATTTGCTAGCTAGCAGTCGGTTGGGGGGGTTCGTGACCCCAATTTAGCCGCCCTTGTTTCATTACACACTTTTATAAAGACTCCCTATTTTATGTATCTTACTCTACGTGATTGGAATAGTATAGATCCGAAAAAAAACAAGCCCCTACTATACTATGAATTGGGATAGGAAAAGGGTGTTAATTAATGATGCTCACTAAACAGGTTTCTCTGATGTCTTTGAGAAACCACGCTTCTTAACCCTCCCTAAGCCTGTATCCTACGAGCAGGGTTGATGAGTAGGATCCCTATGTAATACTAGCCTATTGCACCTACACCATATAAGAGAATTTACGAAAGTTTTTAGACATTCATTCTGAATAAATCAGCTTTTATTATTAAAAAGTACAAAATTCAATTGATTTCAACTTTAAACAATGTATGGCAAAGGAAATTATTTATAAACTAGAAAAACAATATAAAATTCAATTCGTTTAACTTCAAATAATGTAATGGGAAAAAAATCTATTCAAAATAGTAGCAGACAGTAATATAATGATAATTAGGGTTATTTTAAGAATAATACTTAAATAAGATAATGCTATTCTCGCAGACAGAAGAAAGAAATAATAGAGACACAAAAAAAACTTCCTAGGGTATACTCATTGTAAAATCCACAAAGGACAATAGATTGCTAAATTAGTTCACGTTAGCCTAGGTTACAGATATATATATGTATTATATATATATATATATATATATATATATATATATGATATAGAGAGATAAATATCTATAATATATATAGGTTGAAGACCAATATATATAATGGGAAGCTAAGATAAGTACATATAATATATGGATATTTTAAGTACAGACTTACATATATGAAATATCAAATAAAAAATATAAAAGTTATAGAAAAAACAATAGTCACAACTTATATATGCAAGAGTTAAACTTCAATCAAATGATTAAAATAGAAACACAAAACTTTAAACTTACCCCCATAATGCAGCAGCGATGTGATGAGGCCTCCTCGCGTCGATGCTGTTGTCTATAAGGATGGGGAGTAGATAGGGTTATCACTTGCATATATAATAATTATGATACAAACACTACACTGTTGTGAATAAGATAGTTGAGGATTAGGGTGATTTAAAGAGATATGGTGAATATAATATAGTTGAGCATGTTGTTGTGGGCTAATGTGATGTCATCGGATTAATCGGATATAGGTTCCGGAGATAGGTATAATTGAGGATGATGTTGTTTTCAAATGAGGTTATAATATAGTTGAGGATGATGTTGTTGTGGATTAATGTGATGTCATCAAAGTAATTGGATATAGGTTCCGGAGGTAAGTATAGTTGAGGATGATGTTGTTTGCAAAGGAGGTTATTATATAGTTGAGAATGATGTTGTTGTGGATTAATGTGATGTCATCAAAGTAATTGGATATAGGTTCCGGAGGTAAGTATAGTTGAGGATGATGTTGTTTGCAAAGGAGGTTATTATATAGTTGAGAATGATGTTGTTGTGATTAATGGGATGTCATCAAAGTAATTGGATATAGGTTCCGGAGGTAAGTATAGTTGAGGATGATGTTGTTTGCAAAGGAGGTTATTATATAGTTGAGAATGATGTTGTTGTGGATTAATGTGATGTCATCAAAGTAATTGGATATAGGTTCCGGAGGTAAGTATAGTTGCGAATGATGTTTTCAAATGAGGTTATAATAGATTTGAGAATGATGGTGTTTCGAGATGCTGAGAATAGAACAGTTGAGGATTATGCGCGGTGAGAGTATGGTGTGAGTTAATGAGGCCGGTCTATGGTGGTGAGGTTGTTCGGATTAAAGCGATGTCATCAGATTCATTTGGATAGGCGCGATGAAGGGTACATCTAGGTTAAGTAACTGTACGCGCATGCCTGTTAAAGATGTTTAATATTGCGCATAGGCATCCATACGGTGCGCGGCTGCGACCTTTTTGTACAGTCCTAACCCGTTACCCGAAAAAAACAATAAAGTTGATGTACGTTCTTTTCCTTTTTTTTTGTTTTTTTTGTTGAGTTTTGCTATTTTTCGTTATGTATATTTTACTTCTATTGCCAACCACTTGCACGAGCAAATTCCAAAAATACAAAGAGGGCGTTTTCTCTTATGCTAACACTTAAGTCAATTTTTGAGAAGAATTTCAGTTGAATAGAACGAAAGTTCTTGGGAAAATCACAGTTAGTTAGAGTTGCATACTAAACATCGATCAGTCAGTGGCAACATTACAAAGTGACCGGCCGAATACAAAACTAATAGGTATGACATTGCATCTGTTCAATAGTACATTTGGGATATCAATTATCTATAGATATACCAAAAACCGAGACTCTCTCCTTTTCCTTTCTTCTTTCCGAAAAAAATCCTTGTTCTTTTTTTGATTTATTTCCCTTTCCTTATTTTTCCACTAAAAGACAGACGAGTTTATCAAAATACCCCGAAAACTTCCCCTTATATAAAATAAATACTGGCAGCATTGTCAATAACTCTGGCAATTCCGTAAATGTTAAAAGATAATATGGCAATACGTACTTAACGAAACAAAATTGGCTGTCAAAAGACCAAAACAAATATTCAAATTGGAATATGAAAAAAAAAAAAACGACAAAAAGAATTTTAAGAAATTTCTAGAGTCGTTCACCACAAACTGCATAACATGAGGCAATTGCCCATCATGTTAGGAAGAGAAAAAAACGACGTCATTAAGCTTTGGATCATTTCTTATAAATGTATAACATAATTCTGCAGCAATTAGGACAGGGGAATTTAGGAACGAATATCCTTAGCATGGTATGTACCACTGACTTTCCTTCTAAATCCTCTAATGCATAATAATGTCTTCCTAATTTCTCCTTAACTCTGGCTGTTACGAAAACGGGTGCTAGTTTGCTGTTAAAATGTTTCTCCATATTACTTTGCACAAAGTTTCTCCGTAAAACCTCCTGGCCGATGTGAAACGTTTCTGGACGGGTTCTGAAGTTATAGGTTTGCTGATTTTGTTCATAAGCACGTCTTAAATGTTTTCGTATATCATTCCTTATTAATTGCAGATTATTTTCCCGTGATAAATTAATATTTGGTTCATCTAGAAGTTTTAAATTTTTCAGAATTTCGTAAGCAGATCCATGTGTTATCATATTGAGTCCAAATAAAGCGTGATAAGGTGACATTTTTATGGATGAAGTGACATGGAAATTTAAATAATAGTTATTAGACGATATTAAAATGGTAATTAACCCTTTCGGCAGCATTTAAATTTAACTGTGTGCTACCAAGAGAATCACTGAAGAGCGGATACTTCCGCCTTTTTATCGTTAAATCATGGTTTTTAACTGTGAATTCCATCTCACTTTGTACAAAGAATAACACAAATCAAGCTCTTACAATTAAAATACTTGTTTCAATATCAAGGGAATTTATTTAATTAACAAATAGTGAATGACAGGGAATTCGTGCATAACTTATGCAATAAGCAAAGACACAAACCAAAAAAAATAATATAACACTCAGCACAAAGGCAAAGTTAGCAAGTTTGGTGTTGATTCTGAAGTAAAAAGTTGTGTTCCATAATATATGTACGAGTATGTGTTGGAACATCAAGCCTTATAATAAAAGCTCAATTTCAACGTCTCTTCCTACTCTTCCAAACTTGATCGCAACAAATAAATAGGTTTCCAGTTATTTCTGCAGGGGAGGGAATGGAATGCATGCAACAAGGCAAAGTTTCTGACTGTGGCCAACATGGCGACCAGCAGGCGATCCTTGTCTTGCTGTATTCAAGTTGACACGCAGCGTCCTCGTGGCCCTCCTGGATGGCATTCTAGCACCCGCTAGATG